>JAIUZE010012872.1:0-60659 GCA_022085475.1 Heliosperma pusillum | reverse complement strand
AAAGTCCAACTCGACTCAAAAGTCAAGAAAAGTCAATCTCGACTCAAAAGTCAAGAAAAGTCAATCTCGACTCAAAAGTCAAGAAAAGTCAATCTCGACTCAAAAGTCAAGAAAAGTCAATCTCGACTCAAAAGTCAAGAAAAGTTAAAGACGACTTAAAAGTCAAGAAAAAGTCAAAGACGACTTAAAAGTCAAGAAAAAGTCAAACTCGCCTTAAGACGGGATTTTCATGGAATCTCGCAGAAATTCCAAATACGAACTCGGAAATTCTAAATTCGACTCGGAACTTAAAATTCTAATTTAAAACTTAATTTACTGAAAAGATTTCGTAAAATATATCTACTAGAAAAAATAGGGTACATTTCCGGGTGTTACAATCACCCCACCTTTTAAAAAGTTTCGTCCTCGAAACTTGAGAGTAGAAAAGAAAAGTTATAGGGACCAATTCGTTTTCTCCAAATTGGTATTCAAAACATTTTCAAGGAAATGTATTTCCAAAAGCATGACATTTTCCAAAAAGTATAGGAAAAGTTTTCCAAAGTAACTCTCTTTTTCTGTGGAACGAAATTGTTCTTGTCGTGCACACAAGAACACCAGCATTCCAAAGTAAAGACAAGATTAAAATTAAATCATACGTTGATAAGTGCAGAACCAATCATTAGACGCCTCCAATAACAAGTTCTAGCATCCAACCAAACGCAAAATCCAGTATAAGAGCAACCTAAATCCATTTTCGAAAAAAATGAAAGTAGAAATTTCATTTCTAAAACTCTTTTAAAAGGATAAATGTGAAATCCATCTTGAAAATTTGAAAATTTTCTAAATTCGTACACTCAAGACAAACAACCATTTCACACACCTAAAAGTAATTTGAACATCAAACTCACAATCATGGTAATAAAAGATAAACACAACGAGTAAAAAGAAACAAGAAGGCTTATCGAAACGAGTAATAGCGGAAAGAAGGACACTGTCCAAAGAATAACAAATTGAATAAGCGTCAATTTGAAAGGCAAAGGGAGAAATGAACGACAAAGCAATTGCTCAAAAGGGGAAGAAAGCCTAAGAACCAAACACTCCACTCAAATACAAAAGTCATCATAGTCAATTTCTCGGGCATTTTCGCCAAACCCAAATTATAGCCACATCATTCCAAGGGCTTATCCAATTAACATCACAAACATCGTTAATAAGCTAGTCCTCAAAAGAATGTAACTCATCTCGGTCATACCTTAACCGCTTTCAATCATTAGATTCTACAAAATCCTTAACAATCATCAGGTCAGACTACGAACCCGAATATCTAGAAAAGCATAATTACCACCAATCATAAGATGAATGGGCTCACCATTCCAATTCTATAATCCATAACAACCGAGCATTCATTATCCAAAGCTTGCAACGAACATTTCTCAATTTCAAACTTCCTTAAGAATCAAAGAGAATTACTAATCTCAAACCGCAAATGACCAATCACTTGGAAATCAAACAACCATTCAAATCATCTATTTCATCTAAAACTCAAAATGAATCGATTTTCATTGATGACAAAACTCCTCAAACTTTGGGTACCAACTCAATTACCCTAACGCAAAGTCTCTTTTAGAATCCACCAATTAGAGACATCTAATTCCCAAATGATATCCCAAGCAACCGTTATAATACCCAACATCAACAAACTATTATCATGATCAACTCAATTCTCAAAACAACACTACAATACCAAACTACGAATCTAACATCACCAAGAGAGGATACATTAACACTATTAGGATTCATCCTAGAGCTTAAGTCTTATTTCTCATGATCAAATACAACCTGAACTTTGCTCAATCCAAAGATACATCTTCTAACTAAAGAATTCCAAAATACATTACTCTTACTCTCTGAGCCTTACAAACGGAATATCCAATCCACTAAGGAAAAGATGAAGCGGCAACGAGATAGGAAACGATAAGAAATCTCAAGGAGAACACGAGAATAAAATCAGGCACGAGATTAAAAGCGAGGAACGCTGAAAATAACGAGGGCAAGAAAGAGACAAAGCAGATAGTAGAGTTATGAAGATATCCGCATAAGAAATAAGATACGAGTATGCGATTTCTTAAAGATCAATCTTTACAAAAGCATTCAAGAATGGAAATGAAAAGGGACAATGGCACGGGTAATGGTTTAAGGTCTAATCCACAAAATTTCTCCTTTCAAACTTAATGCGATAATAAAACCACTTAATTATTCCTTTACAAAGGCCTCTTACAAGGGACAATCATACCACGAGCAATCATCAAAGTAAGGTACACCTAGACTTGATAAATCGACTACAACCCAATTCATCCATCCTTTCGTATCACACGGATTCCCAATTGCGGAATTGTAACTCAAGTATAATAACATTCCTTTAGCTCAAATATTCAACACAAACTCAAAGGTTTCTTTAATTGAAAGACTAACAAATACTCTCTTATACTCGGTCATTTTCAAGTCTATAGCTCACGAGTTCATTATTAACAAAGTACAACATCAAGTCAAACATCATCATTAACATCCCAAGGTATTTCCATCATAGATTACATCATCGAACCTCGCTTATATCTATAATCCTCAAGTAATATGGTTCAACTTACAACGAAACCTTACTACTCCAAACGAGTCTCCGATACCATAAGATAAGATCATATCTTTAAATCCAAGAACTATAGCCAAATGCTTTTCCACCAAGCCTACACTTACAAACACACCATAGGAAACCACAAGACGTCACTTAGTCTCAAAAGCATTTTGCACCGCAAGATATCATTCTAAACTTCTTATTTACACCAAATAAACATATCATAAGCATGGTCTTTAAAACAATACAAAACTTCTAAGTCCAAAAGACTAAACTACTAATGGGTTAAGAAGTCCTAGCCAACTCATTCAACCTTACACCATCAAATACCATGAACTATCCACACATTAGTCATGGCAAGCATCAAGCATTAAAATCATTAACATACCTTACCACACTTTCCTCAAGGATACCAACTCTCACCACCATAGAGTGAAATTAGATCTATACCATTTTCCTCAAATCACAAGTTCATTCTAACAAACACTAATAGTCCACAAAGTCTAAAATTCTTCCAACCAAGTACAATATGCCACAAACTAAAGGGTATGGTGCCCACAAAAGGTCACATAAGGAAGTTGATGGTACAAATTGATAAAAAGGGGGAAAGTAACAAGAGTAATTTCCAAGGGGAAAAGAAGTTAGATGATGAAGAAGCATTTAGATAGAAGGAAGAGAGCATAAAACAATAAGGACGAGAGAATTCATAGATGAAGAAGAAATACACTTCAATTAGGCTTGTAAATCTTCAAATTTCGGTAGAGTATACTTCTTCTAGGTAACACAAAGATCCACCTTAAGACGGTAGATACAAACAAACATAACATCACTCAACACAATCAACAAACAAGTTAGAACCTAACAAACATCAAGTACACCAAAGACTACCACCTTAGGTCCTTAAGTCTACCCATCTCTCATTTATTATTTCAAGGTCAAGTAGTTTAAGTTTAGGGTTCACGTGTGTGCGTCGGGAGCGATAAAGCTCTGATACCAACTGTGACAACCCTCGCGAATGCGGAAAGATAAAACATACAAGCATGTGAATTATATAGCGGAAATATGAAGTTTTAAAAAAACTTTTATACATGCAAGGAAAGAATACGAGGAGTGTCATATATTACAAACTAAAGTACGAATTATACTACATCAAGAGACGAAGTCTCTCCAAAAGGTTAACAAGTAAAAGTGATCTTACCAAATAGATGGGGTATTTTCGAAATAGATGGGGTATTTTCGAAATAGATGGGGTATTTTCGACATAGATGGGGTATTTTTCTAATCGATTTAGCAACTAGCTAAACAACGTCTAGAGGTGTTTCATCCAGGGACAACGCCCGCTAGCTCACACCCGAACCGAAAATAGTCAAAGCAAAAAGCCATCCATGCAAGCAACCTGTTCATTCATGAAAAACATGAACGCCACAATCAGTGGGGGGTAACTCCGGGTTCTCCCAGCCATATCACATCAAACGTACATATAAGGAAATACGAAAGTAAAGCATGCATAAATATATATACATGTGAGTTGCGATAAGAATAGGTAGGCAATTCTATAGATAATGATAAGAACATAAGAAGCACAAATCCGAATCCATCATGATATTCAAAGACTCGGGGAAGACACTCTTAGGCAACCGAATACGCTCACTAGGGCTTGCATCTCACCGTTAGCGGTATAAGTTTGATAAGATTGAGACTCGACAGACAACCAAGTCAAGTCATGCAATGATCACAGTAAATCCAACATATTATCATCCATTCACGAACCAAGACATTGACGGTGTCCAATCATGCAATGACCATGAATAATGTCATGAAATCAAGCATTCAAGAACGACACAAGACGACATCTCTCACGGTAAATGAAACGCACTAGCATCGTGTACATGGCAAGTATGATTAAAAGGGCATCCACGGGAGTAAAACCTTCCCTGAACTCATACACGATCCAATCCATTTCGTATATGTAGACTAATTTCCTCCTGGTAGGACGACGATAATAATACGGATCCTAGTCTAAACCTGGCCAGATTCCCGAAATGACACATTTTCGAAACTCGAAATGCGATAACGTTCGCATCCAGAACTCGGTCTTCACTAGACGCCGAGTACCCCAAATTCGGTAGAGCAATTCACGAAAGAGGCGGAAAAGAGCACAAGCCTCATAACAAGCTGTACGCTACATGCAAATAACACCACCTCGCAAGTACACAACATTTGACGGCCGGGTCGATCAACGCATAGCGTTCAACTCCAACAACGTCGTCGTATGCCCACTAACACATGCATTTAAGCAGTAGGATACCTCTCCGTTCCGACATTCCAGCCTTACGAACGGGAAGGTAGCCAAGGGAATGAGAGTACAAAGCACAAGACAAAACCGTGCTCAAACCGTATCATTTGTAAAA
Source organism: Heliosperma pusillum (assembly GCA_022085475.1). Taxonomy (NCBI): domain Eukaryota; kingdom Viridiplantae; phylum Streptophyta; class Magnoliopsida; order Caryophyllales; family Caryophyllaceae; genus Heliosperma; species Heliosperma pusillum. Next base: position 55,640 of record JAIUZE010012872.1, on the reverse strand, counting down.
ACCGACTCAAAGGGGGACATACCAAAAACCGTCACAAAACATGTGATACGAGAGAAAGAAATATCATATATTCAACACATTCATATTATAAGTTACTACGTAAAATTATACGTTAAATGAACTATCGGGATTATTATAAATGAAAACCGTAAACAAAAATCACAAAGAACTCCAGCAGGTGCCAGCCGGTCAGGCTGACCGGCTGCCGATCCACCGGCTCAGGCCAAAAGTCATATTAGAAACAACATTGAAACACAGCATGTCCCAGCCGGTCAGGCTGACCGGCTGCCGGTCAACCGGCTGGGACCAAAGGGTCATTGAAAAATAAAGAAGAAAGAGGAGGTGTCTCAGCCGGTGGTCTGACCGGCTGCCGGTCGACCGGCTGAGACCCATGTCATATATCAAAATCACGTAACAACACAACAATATACAGCCACTGCCCCAGCCGGTGGTCTGACCGGCTGCCGGTCGACCGGCTGGGGTCCATATGCACGAAAATCACCCTTTTCATTAAGGATCCACATTTAACAATTATCGATTATCAACATAAATCATAGATTCTCATATATATTCTCAACAAACGATATATACCATCATCAACACAATTACTAAACTCACTAATCGTATTCTAAACACGATTCCTAGCATAGATAACATGTAAAACACGTAAATGATATCGAGTAACCCTTCACCGTTACCTTTAAGCGTCTTCACTACTCGTCAAGCTCCTCTTCAATTAGAAAGTAGTCTTTGTCGGGATCTTGGAGGTCACCACCTACATATAGATCGTAAAAGATGACTAAAATTCATCTTGAGAAAGACGGAAAGTTTGAAAAGCGAGAAAGACGATGATTTTAATATCAATACGGATAGAGGAAGGTAAGGGGAGAAGAATAAGACGAACTTACGTGAATTCTATCAAGTAACGAAGAAGTTACGATGATTCAAAGATCGAAATCAAAGAGGAGAGTTTTGGGGATTTCTTAAGGAGGAAGTAATTTGGTTTGATTGATTTTGTGTAATGAATTAGGTTAAGGAGTATGAGGGAGTATAAGTAAAAGGTGAGTCGGAAAAGTCAACGAAAGTCAAAGACGACTCAAAAGTCAAGAAAAATCAAAGACGACTCAAAAGTCAAAAAAAGTCAAAGACGACTCAAAAGTCAAGAAAAATCAAACTCGTCTTAAGACGGGATTCCCATGGAATCTCGCGGAAATTCCAAATACGAACTCGGAAATTCTAAATTCGACTCGAAACATTAAATTTTAAAGTAAAACTTAAATTTGCTGAAAAGATTTCGTAAAATATTTCTACTAGAAAAATAGGGTACATTTCCGGGTGTTACATGGTCAGTTTAAGTTATCATTGTAACTACCAGGTCAGGCTAGATTTATCCGGTACTAACAGCTTCTAAATTACAACTATAAACAAATGCATTCGCAAGACAGTCGGTCCAACTACCTTCGTGCGCATGTGCAAGTGTATTGACTCATAGAGGAGGGTTCGACAATTTAAGATCAGAATGGGAAATTTACTTTGTGTACATTTAGTACGAGGATCGTTCTCCCGAGCATTCAAGTGTACCAGTTCCTCTATTAACCTACCACCAGAACCACTAACACACATCACCATCGTTCTTTTTGTTTTTTTTCATTTCTTCTTATTTCACTTTTTTTTTCCAACTTTCTCTTTTTTTCTACTTTCATTTTTTCCGCATTTTTTCTCCCTTCCTATATGTGTTTTTGTTCACTTCTTTTTTCCTTTTTTTTCCCACACCATTCAACGCCCGTACTACGCCTATCCAGTGACCCTTGTAGCGAGGTTTCGACCAATGAATACCGCTCATTCGGACAAGTCATTACGCATTCTCCCAATACATGAATGGGTTCCCCTAAGGATCTAATTACCCGAGCCCCATAATAGAATTGAGGTCAGGGACTTACCGATCTAATTTAGAGTCACCTATGAAAGTAGTTAAAGACTGGTTTACACCCCACACACCAAAGTCAACGAAAGTGTGAATAAAGGCAGCTAAATAAAGTGCTTTTTAACTTTAATTTAAAAGACACTTAAAATATGTATGTCACCTAATTAATCAACCCAAGTTCAAAATGTAGGAAAAACTCACATATAGATGATTTCAAAACAATTTTTTATATCTATAAATATTAGTGACAGTACAGAGGCGATGTACATCATTTTCAGTAGCACTTTACTTAAAACTAGTCATAACCACTCATACTCAAAATGTACGAGCAACAGCACACAACAACTCCACATTATTATCAATAGCACTAAACAAACATGTCTAACCCTTGTCAAACTTTTCAGCCCTCAAATTCAACCTTAACAGCAATATTTGTTTTTCATCAGAATTTGCAGATGTTTGTCCTATTAAAAATTCAGATTTGATCTGATTTGAAATAAATTAGCTTGCCTCTTGATGACTACTATTTATATGCATGTTTTAAGCTTCCCATGAATATGTTAGAGTCGATATCGCGTCATTTCTTGCTTATTTCTATGCTATTTAGCTAGAATATCGATTATTCCGCTTTAATTATGTTTTGATACAAATTGGATGCATTTGGAACTCTTTAGGTTGATATTGAGCATAGCGGAGTCAATAAGACGGGATCCTAGCAGGCTTGGCACGGGAATCGAGAGCATTGCAAAGAAAATGAAGAATAATCTAAGAATTGAAGCTTTGCTTGATCGAGTCGGGCTGACGTCATGCTCGATTGAGCAGGTTCACCTTTTCTCGATCGAGCAACCCAGTGTGTGACAGTTTTCGAGTTTCCTTGTTTCGGTTTTAGTTAATTATTATGTTAATATAAAAGAAAAACTCGTCTTTCATAATTAGCTTACGCACGCTTGACTATTATTAGAAAACCTTAGAAACTCTAGTTTTATTATCATTTCTAGTGGATTGATTCATCCAGACTATTCCTTTAATTCATCCTTGTAATCGGTATTTATGAATCTTCTTTGTTTATTGTTCAATTCAATTATTACTAGTTCCTCAATTACTTCATTTTTCATCGTTTATATGTTATAAGATATGTTTAACTTCATCATTGTTGTTGTTAATTTGGATGTTATGAGTAAATAAACCTTTAATCTAAGGTTAAAGGGGATCTAGGATGTTAGAAGGGGGATTACTTGATTAATTGTTAGTTAAGTCATATGGTTGTCTTTTGATTGTAGTTTTAATTATAGAAGATTGATTTTGGCCATAATTAATTAAGTAGTATCGCATATTAGGATTATCACCGATCGGGTTAAGACTCGACCGATCTATGACCTTAGGCAATTAGATTGACCTTTTAATTGATTAAATTACATCCCCGAATAATATTCTAGTGAACCTTATCCCTCGACCTTTTAATCTTATTGAGTTCTTCTTTACTTTACTGCAATTAGTTATAGTTTACCAAGCCAAACTTCAAGAAATTGTTACCTTTAAGACGGACTTAGTTATTAGAAAATAGACTTTTAACGCCTCTATGTAGATTCGATACCCTACATACCGCTGACTATTAGTTAGTATTGAGTTAGGATTACTTAGATTAACGTGATACGACTTTAGCTTTATCAAATTTGGCGTCGCTGCCGGGGAGGCAACACTTTTCTGTTTGTTTTTTAATTTAGTTTGTCTTTTTTGTCTTAGGGAACTTAGTTCCTTGAGACCATTCTTATTATTTTCTTTAGTGTTTGTTTATGCCAAGGTCTCTCATGTGTGAGCACGTACTTTTCAGTTCTGAACCATAAAAGACTCTTCGTGTTATACGAAACCTTTGAAAGGAAATCAGTCAAGCCGAAGACTTGAGTGCGCTTAATTACATCTACGCCGATTTTGTTGCAGAAAATCAGCCCTTAGAGGAGGATACTTCTACTTCTGCCATTATTACAATCATGCCTAATATAGCCAGCCATTCCGAGCCCACCTTTCCATCCATTCCCAAAGGATTCAAGCTCCCTATCACGGATAATGGTACTTTTGAAATTCGTCCATCTTATATCACTTTGGTGGAGCGAAACATGTTAGGAGGGGGAGCTACTAAGTGTTAGGTTCATATACCTACTCATAAGAATCTTCTTATGATATACTAGTTAACTCTTTAATTAGTTTCCTTAGATCTAGTGCAGGCAAACAATATAAAACAAAGTTGAGAAGAAAATATGGTTCCTCACATTGCTTTTGACCGAAATGGGCATAAGAATAGGACACCTTCCTATTCTTGTTCTTGAGCTAAATGAATATGGGATGAACTTCCTCAAGCTCCAAGTGTAGAAGCACTCCTCTTAGTTGCACCTAAACTATCCCAAATCTCCACTTATTTTACAATACTAGATAAAATAAGTGGATCCCTTAAAACATACTCCCTCCTAGTCACTCATTTCTTCCCCTTTCCCTTATACACAAAAATTAACGAAATGAATTTGGACCACACAAAACACACTACCCCCACATACAAATCAATTTAGACCACACAAAACACACAACCCCACATCCAAAAAGGGAAAGAGGGAAGAAAACCCGACTTACCCAATAAGGAAAGAGGGAAGAAATGACCGACTAGGTGGGAGTATATCTAATATGTTCATTACTACCTTTAGTAATAATATAAGGTTATTAGATTTTTTATGAACTTAGTTTAAAGCACAACTTCTTCAAGTTGTAGTGTGAGAAAGATGTGTGTTGGAGAAGCATAAGAATTGTGTATCAAAAATGAGAACTTATTCTCATGTTAAGGGGAGTGGGGGCCGTCGGTTTTGGGGCTTGAGAGGGGACAAGCATGCTCTCCTTTTCCTCTTACCCAAAACAATATGGTAAGTTTTTAGGTATTATGGGTAATGATTGTGTTTATGCATTAAACCACAAACTAATTACCACCCTAATATCAACCACCCAAGACCGGCCCCTCCTACTAAAATGGACTCCATTTTAACATTTGTAATTTGTCATTTGTCATATGTGTGACATGTGACATGTTACATGTAAGTATGCTTATAAATGTATATTTAACCAATTCAATACAATCTTATAACAAATAAATTACACTTAACCTTTTAAGTAATAATTTATAATTACATGTATGTAAAATGGGTCATCTCACATTTAGTCGATATAATCTACAACTTATTGTAATTATAATTAACCAATCATTCTTATCTCTAATATTTTGCAAACATTATTCAATCTTAGTAATATAACAATTCTTCTACTAATCATGGTTTTGAAACTTGGTTCCTTTGCAATCAGTTTTATGATGGGTTGTTTGAGGATCATCAAGCTCTACTTTATTCTTCTGCTAAACGGAGGTTTTAAAACAACACAAATGATGTCAATGCTTGGAAGTTAATAGATGATATGGCTACTCACAGTGCTAAGTATGGTAACCCCATAAGTAGTGCGGGAGGGGGTGGTTCAGATAGTGTCGTTGCAGCTCAGTTGGAGGCATTGACTGCCCAAATTGCCGAATTAAAGACCTCGCAGTCTTTGGGAAATAAGTAGATGGTTCATGTCATGGTTCAACAAAAGATACATTGTGAGAGATGTGGTACCGCTGGGAATAATGCGGTTGAGTGTATGAATACGGTTGAGCAAGTCCTTGTTTTTCAATCTTTTAAGCAAGGCAATCCGTACTCTAATTTCTATAATGAGAGGGCAAGGGAGCATCCAAACTTATCCTATCGAAGTCAAAATGTTCTAAATCCTACCATGCCATTGCCTCAGCAACAAGGATCATCATATTTGATTCCTCATAATCGCTATTCTCAACAAGGCCACTAGAACCGTCACAATCAAGGAGGCCAAAACTTTCAACAAGCTCCGTATCAGGCACCTCCAAATAATGATATGGCGGAGCTAAAGGCCATTTTATTCTCTCTCTCTCTCCCTCTTATTCTCTCAAATCTCCCTAGAAAATCATCATATAACATCAATTAATCATCTACATATTATCATTCATCATTATTCTACTTGATTTAAGCACAAATATTGAATAAATCATTCATCATGCTCCTTATTTTCGCCAAAAACGTGAATCTAGAGTTTGCTTCTTTCTCTTTGATTTTGTGTTTTAATTTGTTGTTTGTTGCTACCCAAAATTTTAAATATTTAAGCACAAAAATTTGAAATTTCCGAATCTATGGTTTGTTAACGCGGTTTGTTGAGTTGTTTTGTGGTATTTGTGGTATTTGTGAATTGTTTGCTTAATTTTATCATACCTAAACAAGGTGGAGGTAGTAAGCGGGCATAGGAACTACGTGTCGTCGCACACTCGGAGTTACGGTAATTCCTAGTAACCAAACATACCCTTGGGTGGTTTTTAACACATAAAACCAACATGATAGGTTTCAAATGCTTATGGGTTGCCCTATGGACCCTACTAGATGTGTGTGCCCCACTATTCTTAATGCCCTCGGGTTAGGTGACGCCACTTTTCAGATGTTCGACTGTATCAGGTTCGGTTGGTTGTATTCTCTTTGTGAGCTCTCTTACCATCCCTTGACACTTGAATTCCTTAGTTCCTATGATTGGGACAATATTAATGAACGTGTGTCTTTCCGTTTGTTGAATAGAGACTTTGTGTTATCATATGCCAAATTAGATGGGCACTTGGGTATTTTTGTTAGTAATGATGATAATCTTGTTGCTATTCCTTCCGGTATTCAGGTCGTGGAGCATTTTACCCTATTTACTGGTCTTCCTTACCCTCGTGTTAATGTCATGGCTATCACTGACGTGCAGCATCCTTGTTTAAGGTTGTTTCTTTGCTTGTTCAGCTATATCTTATTTGGTAGGAAAGACTTTAGTAAACGTAATTCACATGAGGTTTTATTACTTGCTTCTACTCTTAACCCCAAACATGAGGATGTCTTTCCGTTTAGACCAGTCGCCCTTTTTTGTCATGCTTTTTGGAAAATGAATTCTCCCACCCAATATTCGTTAGATTGCGGGGATTTAGTTACCCAATTGGTTAGGCGGCTTGTTGGGTTTGGGGGTGACCGTATACACCGATGACCAAGTTACACCCACCTTTGGTCGACGAGGAGTACTTGCGCCACGGTTTATAGTGGATTAATGTGTTGAGTGACACTACATATCAGTGGCGAGTACGAGGGTCACAGTGGATAGCTTTTCATGATACTAGGAACCGCTTACCTTCTACGGAGAGGTTGCCTACACATGATATGGAGACTAGACCTTTACTCCCCCCCCCCCCGGTTCTTATTTGGTGCCACATGAGCTTGTTTTTGTCTTAAAGGAGGATCGCCGACCTCGTCGTCGGACCGCTCCTATATCCTATGCTCGTGCCCGTCCCACCCAGACTCCTCATTTCTTACTGACTCCATACCCTTACCCTCCACCTGTCTATTCCTATGACCCGGCTTTAGAGAGGGAGATTAGGATACACAAAGGCTTTAACAATGACTTGGTGATGAGATGGCTTTGAGAGAACCTTATGCAGAGCGATCTTAATGTTACCGCTGGTTGGACTCCAGCGAGCTCCTATCGGGGTCTGGGTGACGAGAGCGGTGTGTTTCATAACTATAGGTGACTCCACAGCAGTATTCCCAGGAGTTCAGCCATGACTATGGTTGTTTCGGTTGTCAGTGGTACACTAATATCCGGCCAGATGAGTCGGTTTGTGGGTTTGGTGGGCAGTTATGGGCCTCTACTTCTAGTGTCGTACGTGGCAGGGCGGAGGCAAGTACGTCTGGTGCTCATTCCGATGATCTTAAGCTTGTTGCCATGCTTGATAAGGTTGATGTGTATGATCACTACAAGGATATCTCGGCAAACTGACGGCTCTTCTGACGGGAAAAACAATCCGTCAGAAATTTCGGGAAACTGACGAAATTGTGACGGAAATTAATCCCTGACGGAAATTCCGTCAGTAACCGTCAGTGCAAAATGGCGCGTTGACTAAAGTCAATGGCGGCAAAATTAACTGACGGTTAGTGACGGAAATTTCGTCACTAACAGTAAATAATGACGGAAATTGCGTCAGATCCTATTCTTACATCAAACTTAATTAGCCTCTGTCAAACTACCCTGTGACGGAAATTCCGTCAGTAATCTTTCAGTACTGACGGAATTTCTGTCAGTACGCTTTTCGAAACGCGGGAACCTGACGGAATTTCCGTCAGTAGTTTCATTAAATAGAAAAATCAGGCGTCGTCTTCCCCATTCCCCCAATTCCATTTTTCCTAAAACCTAATCCCCAAAATCCCCAAATTCGACAACCCACATCTCGGCTACCACCTCCTACCACCACCTCTTACTACCACCACCAACTGACGGTATTTCCCTGGTAAGTTTCATTTGATCTTTCATTTAATTTATCACTTTTCTCCTTTTAATTTTTTACTCAATCTTTATTTATTTGTTGTAGATCCCACGACGACCACCACTACCTACTTCCGACGACGACCACTGTCACTTGACGCCGCTGCCTTTCACCGTGCTTACTTATTTTTATCATTAGGTAAAATATTGACCTTTATTTCAATTCCTCCCTCCGTCTTAATCATTTGTTTGTCTTTAATTGACTTAATATAGTAGCCATTTTTGTTTTTGATGATAAAATTATTGTTGTTGTTAGTTTGTCTAATTATTACGTTTGTCTAATTATTACTAAGGAGTTTTTTTATATCCAACTTTAATATTATTTATTAGCTTTGTTTTGTTTTTATCACTGAATGTTTTTAATTATACAACTTTTTTATTGTTTTTTCAGGAAGCTTACACCGAAGAGATGAGTCAGCCAACGCCAACTGGCGAGACCCCCAGACGAGTTTCATGCATACTATAAAGCTGCAGATGGATTCGATAAGAAGTCGAGGCTATTCGGGATGGGAGACAAGGGGAAAGAAGTGTGGTATGATCCACCAACAAAAGTGCACGCGCATCTTTCTCCTACAATCATACTGATTACACTCGATTCGCAACTGAAATTACTCAAATGAAGGAGCAATTAAGTGCACTTGCGAATGAACGAGAACATGAGCGAGCCGCCCGACTTGCCCTTGAAGCACAAGTACGGGCCATTCAACAACAAATGGAGAGCCAAGCCGAGCAAATGGCCGCCATGCAAGCGGCGTTGATGAAATTTCTTCCCCCGGGCTCGTGCCATTTCCCTCCTCCACGTCCAAGAGACGACAACGCGGACGACGAGCACGGCTTTGGAGGGGGTTCTGTTACCCCCTTAGGTTAGTAATTTATCATCTACTTAAGTTAGTGGTTATGTCAAAGACATTAGTTTTGTCTAAGTTAGTGAATCCGTTGAATTTGTAAGTTTGTAAGAAAGTTGTATGAATTTGTTTAACTTTTTATGTAATGGATTTTTTTTCCAATTTCCATCGATCTTCCGTCTTATTTTTATTGCCTTTTGTTGATTCCCGCTCATGCGGTCGACGTGAGTATGAATTACCGATTTGCGGTGGACGAATGTATTTTATGTATTGCAGGTTTTGTTGAAATTTTCACCGTTTAAAACAATGCAAAATACGCATTGTGGCTGGATAGCAGGCTGCTGTTTCCAGCCACTGCTACATCAACTACTGACGGAAATTCCGTCAATAAAGTCAAGATAATATTGACTTTACTGACGGAAATACAGTCAACATTATCTTGACTGTACTGACAGAATTTTCGTCAGAAGTCAAGATTATCTTGACTTTACTGACGGAATTTCCGTCAGTACGGTCAAGTTTATCTTGACTTTCAGTTAAACTGACTGGCGCATCATCTGTCAGTAAACCATCAGTAAACACATTTACTGACGAAAATTCCGTCAGAAGTCAATTTTTTGTTACCATTTGAAGTGACGCACGTTACTGACGGAATTTCCGTCAGTAATTGACTTTACTGACGGAATTTTGGTGTTTCTGACAGATTTTTTCCGTCAGTTTCCCGAGTTCGTTTTGTAGTGGATGAGACCGCCCATGGAAATTGTGATGGTGATGCTGAGTAGTAGTGACGGCTGGTCACTATGTCCCCCATTTTGCAGCAGGTTTGGGGGAGCGACGATGATCCTTATACTATCTTTTATTGTGTTTTATTTAGTTTTATTTCTCCTTCCCTTTTGTTAAATGTGTCCTTTCGGCTGTTGTTGTTGTTGGTTATAGTTTGTGATTGTTGTGTTGTTATCGTCACATTGAGGACATTAAGACATTTAGGTTTGGGGGAGGGGTCTTTATTTATGTTGTGTGTTTATTTATGCAGTGTGTGTTTAAAAAAAACATAAAAAATTATAAAATCCAAAAACATGTTATTTCTTTTATTAGGTTAAGTCTTGGTGAAATTGAATAACAATGATGATAATTTGTATTGTTTTTGCATTTGAATCTCATTTAAGTCATCCATGTACTATGTTTTGACATGTTATCTTGAAAACAAAGCTCAATGATGAAGTCTTGATCGTATTTGACGTTCCTTTTACTAATTAGATTTGATAAATTATGTTGGTAAATCATTTAAAATTCATAGGTCTTTAGAGCTTCCTAGGCCATAAACATTAATAAATTGGTTTCAATGTCTTTAGGCTTGAGTGTGGTACTACTTGTGGAATGTGTAACATCAAACTGGATAAGTGTGACAATAGTTTCTTGATACTTATACGTCGTTCATTTGATAAAGTACATGAGAAAAGGCGGTTCTTACCGTTCAAATAAGCCTTAAATTGTCTTTTGTTTAGCCCGTTTGAACCTTTGTAGCCGTTTGATAAAATAAAATTTACTACATTCCTAGAATTTGTCTACCCTATCGGGACAGTCGCAGTTGCTTATTTTTCATGCCTATCTTGCTACTATAGTTGGGTTGGGACTTATTTTGTCATGTGGGTGTAGTGAGTTTTTGTTAGCAATTGTTAATTATTCCTTTTGTTGAAAAATGTTATGAAGCAAAAGAAAAGAAGAAGAAGAAGAAGAAGAAGAAGAAGAAGAAGAAGAAGAAGAAGAAGAAGAAGAAAAAAAGAGCAAAATGAAAAAGAAAAGAGAAAAAAAAATGAAAATAAGTTGTTTCATTTGATTATTTAAGGGATAATAAAAGGGAATTTGCTAGAGTATAATGCGTATATAAAGAGTAATATCAATATCTCTCTTGTGTTGTCAAAGTTTAAGATGATTTCTCTGGTTTGGTTAGCTTGTAATTTTATATTTTCGGATTGGTTTGGGAAGTGTCACTGCGACTACTGGTCTTAGCCCCACATTCTCTTACGTGCCTTGGCACAAACCACTTATATACCTTTACCCATTAGCCTCCCTTATTGTCCTTGATATATGTACTTTGATCTTTCATTGCGAATGGATATTAGTTGGGAAAATTATTATCACATTAGAATGCATGCATGTTTCATAATTTGAGTGGATGTTTCTGTTTCTTTCTATCTTTACAAAACTCACTCTTCAAAAACTTATGAGTGCATGAATGAATCCATCCGTGAGAATCCGACTAATTTATCTTGCACGATCAAAAGGTAATTAGTTTTGTCGAGTACGGTATCATGTAACATCTCGTGATTTGAGCTGCATTTTATATTGTTAGTGCCGATGAATTCGTGTTGCTGGTACATTTCTGTCATGACTTTGTTAAATATATGGATGACTCGGGATTCGTATGTGCATGAACATGAGCTCTGAGACGATTCATTTCACCATTTGTATGCTTGACTTTGTATAGTGATTAGTGATTTGCTTGAGGACAAGCAAATGATTAGTTTCAGGGAGTTTGATGACTACTATTTATATGAATGTTTTAAGCTTCCCAAAGATATGTTAGAGTCGATTTCACGTCATTCCTTTCTTATTTCTATCCTAGAAGGCTTGGTACAAGAATCGAGAGCATTGGAAAGGAAATGAAGAACAAACGAAGAATTGAAGCTTCTGCTTGATCGAGCAGATTACTCCTGCTCGATCGAGTGGGGCTAACGTCATGCTCGATCGAGCGGGTTCACCTCTGCTCGATCGAGCGGGTTCAGCTCTGCTGGATTAAGCAACCCAGCTTCTGACAGTTTTCGAGTTTCCTTATTTCGGTTTTAGTTAACTATTATGTTAATATAAAAGAAAAACTCGTCTTTCATAATTAGGTTACGCTTGATTATTATTAGAACACCTTAGAAACTCTTGTTTTATTATTATAGCTACTGGATTGATTCATCAAAACTATTACTTTAGTTCATCCTTGTAATCGGTATTTACGAATCTTCTTTATTGTTCAATTCAATTATTATTAGTTTTTCCATTACGTTATTGTTCATCTTTTATATGTTATTAGATATGCTAACTTCATCACTGTTGTTGTTAATTTGATTATTAGGAGTAGCTAAACCTTTAACCTAGGACTAAAGGGGATTTAGGATGTTAGAAGTGGGATTACTTGATTAAGTGTTAGTTAAATCATATGGTATTCTTTTGATTGTTGTTTTAATTCTAATAGGTTGATTTTGGCTAGAATTAAATAACTAGCTAGTCAATTTTGATCGTAGCCTTATGCCATTTCTGTACTATTGTAGTATCGCATATTAAGATTATCATCGACCGGGTTAAGACTAATATAGCCTACGCATTGAATAGAATAAGTTTAATGATAGCGACCGTATGTTAGACCTAGATCTAAAGAGCATAATTGAGTCGACCGATCTTATGACCGTAGGCAATTAGATAGACCTTCTAATTGGTTAAATTCCTTTCCTGAATAACATTCTGTTGAACCTGATCCCTAGACCTAAATTCATCTTTAATTTATAGCAATTAGTTATAGTTTACCAAACCAAATTCAAGAAAATGTTACATAAGACGGACTTAGTTATTAGCGAATAAACTTTCACCACCTCCATGTGGATTTGATACCTTACTTACTTCTGATTATTAGTTAGTATTGAGTTAGGATTACTTTGATTGAGGTGATACGACTTTAGGCTTATCACCTATCTAGGTTTAAAACTACACGTAATTCCTTTGGTAACTTGGTCCACTATTTCGCTCGGTCCTTTTCTTTTGGGTTATAATCTAATTGCACCAAACACACTAATTAGCCCATTTACATTTAAAAATAATATTTAAGTAATTAATTCCAACCAATGTTGTTAAATCACGATCCGGATCGTAGGATCGCACGATCTTACGATCCAAAAATAGGCAAGCGATCCAAGTCGCTCATAGGATCGATACGGATTAGAATCGTTCAAGATCGTTAGAATCGCGATACCACTTAGAATCGTACGATTCTTTATTTGCCTATGATAAAGGCATTTTCATATAATGGCCCAGTGGGCCAGATGTCCTTACAACTTTATAAGGCTTAGTACACTCTTAATTCCCTTTATTTTGGTGATCCATGTGGCTACTTAGTCTTGTTAACCCATTTGACTAACAAAAAGAAGAAAAAAGACGGAAAGAGTAAGCAAAAAGCTAAACAAGTAAAACCCAACTTCCTAATTCTCTTTCGTTTGTCAAAATCGCATGAACCCTAACTCCCAATTTTACATTCATCAGCTCATCATCACCATCAATCAAATTTACGGTAAGATTAATCTTATATTCTTAATCATCTGCTTTTATATTTCGTTTCTTATTTGCTTAGTTTAATATATTAGTCGAGTTCAATTAATGAATTAGTCGAGTTCAATATATGTAACTTTGTCTCTTGATTATACCTTCTAATTTTCATCTCATGATTAGCTCTAGGCTTACTTTCTTATTTGTCATGTTGATATGATTTTGTGTATAAAGATGTCAAGTTCTGCCTCAAGTAAAATTGAAAGAAAAAATGCTCCTGGTAATAGAAGTGACCCGGGTTGGGAGCATGGTACAGAGGTAGATGGTGCTTCCAAAAAAGTTAAATGTAAGTATTGTGGTGGTGTTTATAGGCTGAAACATCACCTTGCTGGCACTCATAACAATGTCGAACCTTGCTTACAAGTTCCTGATGAAATTAAAGAAGAGTTTAGAGCATTGCTAGATACTCATGTTGAGGAAGCAAATAAAAAGAAAAAAAGACTTAATGATATTGGTGATGAGGACGACTATTTTAGAATGTCTCGTAATCAAAGGACAAGGGGAGCTATGGATTCCTTTGTAACCAGGAAAGGGGGATCAACACAAACCACTCTAAATCAAAAATATAAAAAAGGAGAAAGGGATGAAGTTTGTCAACAAATTGCTCGTTTTTTCTTCACTAGTGGTATTTCATTTAATGCAATCCATAATCCAAAATTTCCAATAATGATTGACATGGTTGGAAAGTTTGGTGTTGGACTTAAGCCCCCATTGTATCATGAGACTAGAGTCAAATGTTTGAACATTCATAATGTGATGAAGATGCTTGATGAGTACAAAGAAGAATGGAAAAAAAACAGGTTGTACTATTATGTCTGATAGATGGAGTGACAGGCAAAGGCGTTCCATTTGTCATTTCTTAGTTAATAGTCCTAAAGGAACTGTTTTCTTGTCCTCTATTGACACGTCTGATATCTCTGAAACAGCCGATAATGTACTCAAGATGTTAGATGCTATTGTAGATCAGGTTGGGGAGGAAAATGTAGTGCAAATTGTCACTGATAATGCAGCAAACTATAAAGCGGTTGGGCTAAGGTTGATGGAGAAAAGGCAAAAACTTTTCTGGACACCATGTGCAGCTCACTGTATTGATCTAATTGTAGAAGATCTTGATAAAAAAAATTAACATTCATGGTGTGACAATAACAAAAGCTAGAAAGATAACCACGTATATCTACTCTAGGACGTTGCTTCAATTTTGGATGGAAGAATTTACGAAAGATAGGGAGCTTATACGACCTGTTGTGACTAGATTTGCTACTTCTTACCTGAAATTAAGGTGCTTAAATGATAAAAAAAAAAAAAGGCCCTCTCTTATCATTGTTTTCTTCAGATAAGTGGAAAAATAACAAATTTGGAAAATCCGTTGAAGGAAAAAATGTACAAAGAATAGTTTTGGATACCAGTGGCTTTTGGCCAGGGATTATTACATGTCTCAAAGCTGCATTACCGTTAGTGAAGGTTCTTCGTATGGTAGATTCTGATGAAAACCCCGCAATGAGTTTTATCTATGAGGCGGTGATAAAAGCTAAGGAACAAATCAGGGCTAACTTTAATAATGTTGAAAAGAAGTAAGTTAACACTTTTTTTTAACATAGACTTACTACTATCTCTTAGATTTTTTTTTTGCCTTAATTGTAACTCTTTTGCTTCTTTATGTGTCTCTTAACTCTTTCATTCATATATAGTTATAAGCCGGTGTGGGACATTGCTGATGAATGCTGGGAAGCTCAAATGCAAAAACCTTTACATGTTGCAGCCTACTATTTGAACCCACAATTTCAATACAGCCCTGATTTTAAATCCAGTCTGGATGTAAAAATGGGTTTGTATACTTGCTTGCAAAGATATGTGGTTGACCCAAGAAAGAATGTGTATAGATCTTCAAATGGACGCCTTCAAAAATGCAAGGGGCTTGTTTGGTTTACCTACTGCAATAGTGACAAGAAACAAGAAAACACCAGGTGTGTCATTTTGAGTTCTTTTATTTAAATCATTCATACATCTTCTCTTATTGTGTGTGTACATGTATAATTGTATAATTTAGTAGCTAATATCATCTTTAAATGGGTATTGCATTGTGTAGCTGATTGGTGGGATTCTTATGGAGACGATTGTCCAGAATTAAAGAAGTTTGCAAAACGTATCCTAAGCTTAACGTGTAGTTCGTCGGGTTGTGAAAGAAATTGGAGTGCTTTTGAGATGGTGCATACTAAGAAAAGAAATAGACTTCATCAACAAAAAATGAATGATCTGGTGTTTTTAATGTACAATTTGAGATTACAACGTAAAAAACAAAAGCAATGTATAATTCAAGAATCTATTATATTGGAGGACCTGCCTTGTGATGATGAATGGATAACGGAGAGGGTGGAGCATGTTCTTCCTTCTGATGGGGCGTGGTTAAGTGTACTAGACAGAGCGACAAGAAGATATGCACGGGAGAGAACATCACAAGCTCTGGATGAGAACATTAATGCAGATTTGAATGCAACTAGATGTCCAAATGAAAATGTCGAGTACCAGGAGATAAGTGACGATGACATTGAAGAAGTTACAGCAACTCTTGTTGGTTCCAATGATTTTGATCATGTCGATGATTTTGATATGATGTCCAGTGGCCTAGGTAGCACCAAAATGGACACGGACACGGACACGGAAACGTGATACGGCATCTCGTGAAATTTAGGACACGGGACACGACATTTAAATTTAATAAAATATATAATTTATAGTTATAAATAACATACAATTTTATTTTTGTATTAGCATTTAATATTAAATGTAAATAATTGAGTGTAAAACTTGACTTTAACTATAATTTCTTCTCATTTCCCACCCAAACTCATCTTCTAATCAATTTTCCCACCCAAACTCATCTTCTAATCAACATCTTCTAGTCTTTCAATCTCACATTCCTTGTTTATAGGTGTCTGTGTGTCCGACACGGTGTCCGACACGGGACGGATGGTTAGGAGAAGTGTTCGTGCTACCTAGCCAGTGGCCATGACTTTGATGTTATCGCTGAAAATGACCACCATCAAACAGATGTGCGTACAAGTACAACTGGTACTCACTTCGGAAATTATGAAGCGGATGATGGAAACTTGGGTTACGAGTTGTGACAAATAGACGACTGCTTTTGTGTATGGATCATATTTATGACTTTCTAACATTGTAAATCTTAACATCCTTAAGAGAATAGTGTTGATATAAGGGTACTAGTTATTTTTTTGCAGGGTAGCACTTGTTTTTCCATTATTTACTCCTTAACTGTAGTAATGGTAACATTAGCAGCTGAACGATCGCTTCTTTTGTTCTAAAAGTCTATTACGGCTTTAGTTATTATATCAAAAATACTTTATTTATGTTAATTCAAGTATGTTTAAGATCCCGACCATCAATCATAGCCAAACTAGCAAGAATCGTAGAATCGTATGATTCCACGATCCGATCCTACGATCTGATCCTGTGAGGCGTCAACGATCCAAAGTAGAATCTCGATCCTGACAACATTGATTCCAACAACTAACATATATATGACATAACTCAAATATTTGCGAATGACGGCCGTAAAAATATATAAAAAATGGGTTTACATATGGGTAAATATCTTCTTATCATGGTCACAGTGGACCCGTCAGAAAAGAGACTCCACAAAAAAAAATCTTATGTATATTGTTATACGAAGTAGTAAATTTCTGCTATATATATTACCACGCTATATATACATTTACCACAATTTATTATAAGTTTACCGTGGTTTATTAGTTTTTATTACCAAAATATATATACATTTACGACTTTTTGCTAAAATTTTGCTATTGTTTATTAGTATTTATAACAACTATTGTTATGTTTGTTTGTGCATTCCCACAACAATGGGTATTATTGTTGTTCTTGTCGTCGTTTATTTTTTTCCTGTTGTCGTTTAATTTTTATTATAGCGCTATTAATAGCTTAAAAACATACTTCTCGCATTAGCCCTCCAAATTACCAGCTCTGGTCATGCATAGAAATGCGGTGATGTTATAATTTAAAAGGGATGGATTTTCCCCAACTCCCTAAAGTTCCTACCCCACATAAAGTTCCTACACCACATGAAGATGAAGTAAACTGGATGATTCAAACCAAGGATATAAAAGTAGTTTCTCACATTTATCCATATTATCATCGTCCTTATCACTTATAAGAACTTTCGTGTGAGGTTGTCAAAAACTTCTTAATAAGATCACTGTTGGTAAGCCTCTTTACTTTATTTTTTTTGTGATTTAAAAATATGTAGTGTGTCGTATAGTTTGCTTATGCTTTTTTATCAGAAGTTTCAAATCACTGTTTTGCAGAAGCCGTACATAGGAAAACTTTTAAAGTTCTTGCATCTCTTTTGAAATTGGATGAACTCTAACAAGACATTACTTCTGTGGGAATCGAGATTGAATTTCAAAAGCTCATTCGGGTTTTTGTTGGAATAATTTTTCTATTCTATTATCTTCTTGTTAGTTCTAGTATTTGGCATTTATTTAATAGTAGTTTGATTTTTCTTATGTTCAAATTTTTGTTATTGACCAAGAGGAGCGCATTCTTGATTTGGAGGGAATGGAAGAAGGGAGATTTAGAAGGATGTGAAATATTTTGTTTCGTTACCATTCTAAAATGGAAGTGCAAAGATTTGGATTGGAGGGACAACGGATCTCTCCTCTAACTCTCTAAGCCATATTATTTTCCCTCCAACATAGGAAAGATTTGGAGGAAAAATGCACGGTTCATTCTCCCTCCCTTTCCCTCCTTCCCCTCCCCTCCATTTCCCTCGTATTTTAGTATCTAAACAAGGCTTTCTAGGAGAGAAAATGTATCATCCCTACCATTTCCCTCCACCCTTATTTGCTATCCAAACAAGTGTTTTAAATCCTACTCTCCATCTATTTCCTTTCCCTCTAAATCCTTCCATCCAAACAAGTCCACCTTATTTAGATACCAAATAATGAGGGGTGGAAGGGAAGGGAAAGGGAGGAGATGTTTGGATACAATTTCTCTCCAAATCTTTACAAATCACGTACTCTCCCTCTCTTTTCTTTCCTTTCAAATCCTTGCATCCATAAAAAAGCTCTAAAACTAGAAAGGCGCTTCTTATGGCCAAATCAAGATGATTGTGTAGGGATCAACTAAATTGACTTTAGATTAGGGGTTCTCAAGTGAAGCCATAACAGAAGGTTTCGGAACTGAAAGTAAAGTGTGGTCCTCAGGTTCATTATCACCAATAATTTTCGGAGAAAGATGCCGTACATTTCTGTATGCTACATGACTCTTTTGCCTTCTCGTGCCACGGTTAATGCATTGTTGGAATAGATTTTAACAATTATGGCTTAAGACAAAAACAAAGACCGTAAGTTGTGCTTTTTATCCAACCTCGGATAATTTTGAATTGAAAGAGGCGTCAGGTTGACGGAATGCAGCTTGTCTATTTTCTTTGAACTTGCAACAATAATAAGACATGCATGAACTTACCACATTTGACCCCAGAAATGATCTCAAGACTAAGATGCCTAACAGGTTTGTTCTTGTGCTCTTGTGTGGTTTTGGACTTGACTGTCAGCAATAGAAAAACACTCTTCCTACTCAAAAACAGTATTGAAATCCCCAGCTACAATCCGGTTTGTAGAACATTCGACGGACAAATACGTTATTTAACATTCTAACTTGAACTACAACCCTTACATAGGCAAATCATAATGGCACTACACTTTCTGTTAATGCCACAACAATACAAACAAAGTCTAAAATCATGTTACTCTTACTATTTACCGCCTCACAAACATGAGCGGCATTAATGGTTTTGGAGTAGAATTATGTCTTCCCTAAATTTAACAGTACGAGAATTTAACAGAATGAGAATTTACAACACTCCGCTTAGTCAAGCTCAAGCAAGTTAAGATCAACCTTAAGTTGAGGTAACCAAATTGACAAGGTTTTCTCTTAAGAATTTGCAAATGCACTCAACTTTCAAATCAGAACCGGAGGAATATCGTGGCTAAATAATGGTGTTTGGAGAGCGAAGAGTACAATAACCCCTTGATTATCACAAATAAGATCTTCAAACCATACTCATTGGGTAAAGCATTTACTAACTACAATGTAACATTAACAACTCGATAAATAGAACTGATACAAATAACAAGCATCCCACGTAACGAGCAATGCGCGAATCATCTACACAAGTAGGTATCATACAAGCATTCAAAATTACCTACTTTCTACATATGATTGATATAAACTCTCAACTCAAGCCGCTCGAGGGCGTGTAATAGGGGATTGTAAAGTTCATTCCTAACTACATCTTCACAGGTCAGAATAAGAAGAAAGCAAAGTTGTGACTTAGACGTGTCGGTTCACTCGTCATCTATCTTCGGTTTCCGTCAAGTATGAACATGAACAGTATTGGTTAGTGTTCAGGCACAACGACAATGTGTTACTTTGGCCCGACATTACGAAAAGCTCAAGTGCTACCAAAAGGGTGTTTCATGAAGAAACAGGAGGCAACATCATTCACAAACTGCATTTAGAGCTAAATTCAGCTCCTGAGCCGACTTCGCAACTGAGCCCCCTCTTCTGTAAACACACAATTGCAATTAGTTGTTTCGTCTTCCATCCATGGAAAAACCTATGGAACAAGGCAGCAGCTGTTCTCACCTCATAAGCACAGGCAGGCAGCGCTTTACCCTTTCAAGTTCAACATAACAGAGGTTGCAACGCTCCAACCTAGAGATTTACCAAAAGAGTATCATGTAAGTGAGACATAATTTATCTCAGGTACATGACGAATACATGGTAACTTTCAATATAAGAGTTCAACGGATTGTTGGGATTGGGATTGGGATTGGGATTGGGAATTGGAAGGAAAGGGAGGTGAGGGGGAGAGTGGGGTACAAAATTTCTTGTTTGGTTAACAAATTGGGTAGAAAGGAAAGTGGAGGGATCCATTTATCAATCAACATCTTTTCGACATAAGGCAAGATTTGGAAGGAAAACTTCCTTAATCCAATATGATTTGGAGACAGCGGCACATGAATTGTCAGATTATACCCTCAATTTGTGGCAAAACAAAGGCGCGACAAAAGTCACAAGAAATTGAGACACACCTTTGTTCAGCTTCAATATCTACACCCACTGAAGACGATGCTGATATTGTTGAATAAACCACTGAGCCAAATACCCTGACCAGCTTAACCAGCAGTTCAAGTGAAATACCTAGATGTCTGGGTATGATAAAAAGCAGTCAATCAGGATCTCAAATGCAGAAATCTAAGTCACAATGATAGTTCATGGCAAGGAACACCATCAAGCACATAACCTAATGATTATATAGTTTCGACTACTCCCATAGAAAGCACAAGAAACTAAAAACAAAGTCTTTCTCCATAAGAATTTCAGAATGGACTATTTGTCCCTCTGTTGGAATTCATTTGCAAGCATACATAATACAACTATACAACCACCACCACCCCCACAACCCAGTGCCTCAATGGCTACCGCAAGGGGGGCTCGGATTTACGCAACCTTACCCTTGTGTTAGCAAGGCAAAGAGGCAGTTTCCCAATGACCCGATAAGAAATTTGAGTCGAGAACTACAACGAAGGACTGGTAGTTCACAATAGATAGAAACGCAATCACTTTAGTGGGACATTTTCTTTATTCCATCATAATCTAGAACCAAAGAACAATGAGTCTCCGGCTCCAATAGAAACGGAAACATAAAGGATATAAAGTATTCTACTAAATTCAGGTTCAAAAGCCACTACACCTGTCCACGCCCTGATACCATATTGAGAGTAGATGACCCACAAAAGTTGGCTTCACTTTCATTTAGAAAGTAACAAATTCTAACTACTAACCACCCTAAAAAAAATAACAAAGGGATAACTCAGCTTTAAATGGCAACTAGCCCAATTCACAACCCCGATAATATAGATTAAAAGGTGAAACCTAAGATTGTGTATTACTAGCTCCAACCCATTCCAAACTACCCATTTTCCATTTTGGGCAAATCCATTCCAAATTACCTATTCCAAATTACCCATTACATGCTCTCACATGCAATATTTTAATGTTATATCTTCCTCTTTCTCACCAATTCTATTACAAACGCTTGCAGTATTACTCGTAATATTTTTCTTAATCTTTGTGCAAAAAGTAAATGGGTAGTTTGGAATGGATTGAAGGTAGTACCAATTCACTGCCTTTTGCTTCCCAGTCTTACACATACTGCCTAAAGGAGTAAAAGCCCTAAAACGCAGCATTGTATCCCCAAAATACCACCAAACAAAGCAGTAAAGGCAATGCATTTCCCTTGACATAAAACATTTGCAATAAAGCTACCAGATCATGGAAGCATAAGTCATGTTTGGACAAACCAATCACCCCCACCTCTTTTTATTGGAGCCATTAAGAAACATCAAATCTCCAGGAGGACCAGGACAAAGTCAACACCAGGTTCTAGCCGAGGAAATTTAGCACATGGAGCATGTTGTCCAATATGGTATTTCATTTCTCAAGTAACCACAATGGAAGGAAATTCAAATGTGTACCCAACAAGGGGCAACATTATTTATTAGGTTCATTCATCGAGTAACCAAAATAAAAGATAATTTAATGTGTAACCAGCAAGATTACTGAGTATCACAGAGATCGAGATATATGTTCAATTCCATCTAGCTAGTTTGAAATTAATTTTAGTTAGTCGGTCTGACACAGCTAAAATTTCAAATAATTACAGACACAAAACAGCTTTCTCTTATGGTTGCCTTGCTTATCCTATTGCCATGATTTTTGGAAAGATGGCTATATCCATGTAACTCAGGTCGAGGATAACACATATTTTTATGACACTCCCTTTGTATCACATGTAGCAAAATGGCAAGGCCAAACTGAACTGCGGCATTGTTTTACATTTTTTATATCAATCACAGTGATAATTTCTAGACAGCAGGCAAGGTACACAACTGAGCTTACCTATCCATCTCACTTGCAAGAAGGCTCGCAAGTAGTGGCAAGAGGCATGTGCAAATTTCCAAAGTTACTATATCGGGTTTCTCTGTCAACAAACTTATGACATCAGCGATAACCTGAAATAAACAGTGATTAGGAAATATTTTGTTTCATGCCGACAGTTTCTTCACAGCAACGTAAAGAACTGACTAGAGAACAAAAGGGAGGGCAGTTTAAAAGTTTCAGATACATAAGGCTTACACCATGATCAGCCATCTTTTCCATAGCTACTATCGCCCCTTTAATATCATTCCGCTCCCAAAACCTATGCACTGCCTGAAACAGAGCTTGTTAGCAATATGACTCAGTTACCATATTGGTACGGAGTATAAAAATGGGACTAGAGTAAATTGGGTGGAAAATAATTCTAACATATTTCAGCGTAAAAGATGCGCAGAGAGTTGGCTGGACAATTTTGCCAAAACAAAAGAATTTGATCACAGGGACAATAATTTTAATTTTTTTATAATGTTATTATAGTGGTAACTCCAAGATAGTTTCTGTAAATTTTTTAGAGTTTCTCCTGATTGTCATTCTTTCTTCTCACAATTCATCTAAACTAAGAATCAAATTTTTGCTCTTCTATTATCCCTGGTTAATTATTTGGCCCGATACTCAAGGAAGCAAATAGTTCAATTAAAACAAAAACTGCATTAAGAGAAAGTTTCCAGGATCAAACTCGGAAGATTGTGTATGGCTGAGCGTTTGATATGCGCATATGGGGATAGATGGTTAGAATGTCGAACACCACTCTTGTCCGCAGAAGGAAAGGGATTCACAAGACAATGTAACCTATAGGACTCCAATCACTAACAAAGTAGCAGGAGAATTTTTTATTTTTTTTACTCACTAAAGGAAAAAATATTTTCAATATTTGATTGGACAATTCCTCCGTAGATGATTCGAAGTTTTACAATTCAACTGCTTTCCATGGAGGCAAGATAATTTCATGATAATTACTTTTGGAAGAAATTATATTAAGGGCTTTTTTGGAATTCGGATTGAAGGATTTGGAGGGGAGGGAGGAGGGATAAAAATATTGTTTGATTAGCAAATAGGTTTATGAGGGAATTGGAGGGATCCATTTTCCCTCTTCCATGACAAATTAGAATCCTTCCAACCTAGGAAAGATTTGAAAGGAACACTCACTTACCTCATTCCCCATCCCCTTCCCTAACTGTCCACCCTTCCCCATCCTTTCCTCCTTCCCTCCAGTTTTGGATCTGAACACACCCTAAAGGACCATAAGGGGAGTTACAGAGAAAAACGGAAAAAGAGTCGGCAAATATGGAAATAATAAAGAACTCCCAGTGTCAATAAGCAATGTGTACAGAATAAGGAAATGACAACCGCTGCTCTACATGCGACCCAAAATGACTCCTTAGTTAAGTGTTGTCGAAGACTGAAGAGAAAACAGAATGGAATGTACCGAAATTTTCACACATTTTTTTATCGAAGTATAGACCACCAAGTAGTCATTATGTACCACCTTCCGCAGAAATATTAATAAGAGGATTGCTTTTAATTCTGACTACATAGGTACGATGTAAACAATAAACTATATGTTAAAGGACCATACTTGCAAACGCATGAGCTTCAAAAATCACACATTAAAAACCGTACAAGTGAGTGTATCAGACAGATTTATATTTCATCTCTCTTTTTAACTTCTCTCTCATAAAATGCTAAAGAAAAAGAAGTGAAATAAAGTCATTTATAAACATATAGTAGAAATAAACAAGATCTGAAGCCAAAAAAGAGGAAAAATATCCCAAGGTAAAGAGTAAAGACTCTACGTAGCAAACAAAAACAAATTTGAAGCAATATAAAGTTCAAAATTCATTAAAGTTAACTAAATGCAGCAAACCCAAACCAAACATTACATTTTCACTACGCGAGTAGTGAAATAATCCCAATGAGTGATGAACGCAATGAAAATTGAGAGGACTAAAAGCATGTGCAGTTTTAATGTTCGTTTTGGTTTAGTCCATCATACTCTAAACCCCAAGTAATGATGATGTGATTCAAGCCTCCACGAAATTGGCAATAATAATAGTTCCTTGTCAGCAAGAAAAAAAAACTGTCCCAAAAAAAACTAAGGGGGTATTTGGAAGAGGGAATTATGTGGGAATAGCAAAGAGAGGTGAACACGTACCTGTAATTTACCAAGACGTGATTGCATAGAGCCAAGAAACTGATCATGTTTTCTAATTATCTCAGCTACAATATCACTATCCGAGACTGAAAGATCTCTCTCTGAAGACTGAGAAAATCCCCGTGGTTTTGACTTCTGGCAATAAGCAAAAAAACAGTTCAAGAATAAAAGTAGATCACAGTTCTGCGCCAGTTAGAGAAGTAGAAGTAATAACATAAATCGAATTTTTAGTACCACATGCTAATTTGTACAAAACCTAAAAGTCACTGTCGCAAAAAAAAAAGAAAAAAAAAGTAGCACTATAGGAATACCATCTTATCTAGTTCGGCAACTGGAAGAAATGGCTATAGGAAAGCCAGTTACAAAAGTACACTAAAGGGCAGCCTGGTGCACGATGGGCGATGGCGTCCCCGCAGGGCGAGGACAGGGGAAGAGTCCCACCATAAGGGTGCAATAGGGGCAAGCCTTCTCTTGCCATTTTGGCAAGAGGCCGCTCCAAGGACTTTGAGAAAAAATGCTTTTTACGGACGTTCTACATCACATATTGGCATTCTTAAAGGAAGAAGAATAACCAAGTTAAATCCGCTATGAATTTTAAGTCTCCGAGTAACTAAAAACACCCTTACAATTATTCTAGTGAGGAAAGGTAGTTACAAAACACGCTTACAATTTATTCTAATGAGAGAGAAGGCAACTTATTGTAAATCTATCAGTTAGACAGTAGAATCTTGAACTAACTTATCAACCGCTTTTTTTCAAGTCTTCAGCACTAACTCATCAAGAAAAATATCACTTTTTTAGCAACAGCGGCAAGGTCATTTCGGAAAGCAGGTATATCATGCATAATAGGATGCCATTGCAAGAAACAAGCATCATCCGTGAAAATGTTGGGATACTTACCTGAAAAGGGCTATAAAAATGAATGACTACTCATTTCATCTGTATGACTTTTATAAAGACTAAAAGACCAATTTTTTATTTTTATTTTCTTCTATATGGACCCCTTTTTATGTTCCAGTTTAAACTTCTGTCTTCTCTATGATTAGAAGCCAGTAATTTTTCTCCACTCACATCCAATTTCCTAGCATTTAATTGTTTTTTTCATGCGATGTAACTCCCATTTAATGAAGTGCATGCATCGTGACACCAGAGTTATCATTTGGAGGCTGGTATATCCCACGCCTGTGATGTGGTGTTACCAATTAATCAAGCAATGTGCAACGTAGCGACGTGTGTCACAGTGGCATGGCCAGCTAGTGAGCTCAGCAATTGTCCGACCGATATCCCTAACCCTACCAGAGGTGTGGATATCTTTAATAAGAGGTGTGAAAAGAGTAAAGAAAGGTACTTACAAAACAGGAATCAAAGCTAGCAAAGTAGACAGCAAATAGTAGCTTCTCAGTTATCATACTAGCACTTTTCAGCCTTATGGTCAAGATTTTAGTAGCTTAATCAGTGCTAAACAGAGACTATATCAAACTAAAAGTTTAGAAACTTCTAGTTTAAAGGACAGCATAGTACTTCAAGAAAATTTGCACACGGTGAGTAAACATTCAACATAGAACCTGCAAACAAAAAGATAAAGAAACAAAACTTTCTACTAAAGCATAACGGAATCGCCAGTTTTACCCTCAAAGCCTTTCGGCTCCAGTTATGGTGATAATGAATCAGATATGAAAAACATCCCTCAGTTGAAGTATAGATTTGAATTATAGGAAAAACCAGAGCACGCAGAAAACTCAACAGCCACACTAATAAAATATAAGAAAACTAAGAACTAATAGTGAAATCTGGAAAACATCCCCCAGTTGAAGTTAAATCGTGATTATATTGTAGATTTATAAGCTCTTTTTTTTTATGGATACGGGCAAAAAATTCAGATAGCTGAAGGGAAAAAAGGCAGATAAATGAACTACAGAGCAATGGAAGCATACCATATTAATAGGACGTGAGTCAGAAACATTGACAGTAACAGCAGCGTTGCTTGAACTAGGGCCCTCAAAAGTTGGTGATCTTTCTCTCTTTTCCCAGTTCGTGACCAGTGAGCGTGTTCTTCCTAGTGATACATTAAATGAGACTCAAGACTGCCTTCGCTCAGGTAAAAGTCTAGAACTTGAGAGAAGGGAGCAAGGAAAAACGTGGAAACTATCTAGAATAATAAACAATACCAGCACGTTGATTTTCCACCGAACCAGCATCTTTGTTTGCTCTGGGCATCCGAATCTCATCTGAACAAAAATATACAGTGGTGAAAGACTTTTCGAGCCATCGTTTGTCATACTACGGCGCTAAATTTAAAGCAAATACTTCAGTCATGCATTAAACTTCTAATTCATGAAGGTTGTTGCCAACACATAGAAATTACCTCTCTTCTTGTGATGAACGGCCTCAAAAAAAAGTTTGAAACCCCCTGAAAATCTACTTTTTGAACAAAAATCGCACCTAACCAACTCCTTAGTGAAGAAGGTCCTAATCATCTTGAATTGCCTTCATGTGCAGAACATATCTAACATATCATCATTAATTCTTATTTCAAATACTAATTAGTTAACTCCACTTTAAATCCGACAAGTATCTGGCAGTTTCTTTCAAATCATCAATTACCCCCCCCCCCCCCCTTCAATAGTTTTATTGATTCCACACTTATCATTTCCGGATTACTACTTTTTCTTTGTTATACACAATTTAATAGAAAGTAGAGTTCTTATTACTCCTCGACTTGAACCACTGCCTCCTTTGGGGCACCAAGTGTGGTGACCTTCGCTTGGATGGCAGGAATTTAAAGAGAAATTAATAAATAATGCAAGACAAACAATCATGTAGAAAATAGCAAAGGCGAAAGATATAAATCTTTATAGTATTTGATTATTATGGAGGTTTAATATTTTAGCCAAACGTATTATTTTAATGATAAACATGAGAACTTTATGTCCTTTTTTCACTAGGTAATGCAGTTATGTGACGTTTTAGGGCACGGAAATTTTCATTTGGTCGTAAACAGCAAAACTAAAATATTGGTGTAAATGAAAGAAATTTGTTGGAGGGTCTGCGGCATTTGTTTCCCATCAATAACCCTTCATATTATGATCCATATACCCCCTCTCCCAACGATATATGCAAAATCATTCGATAATATATCACTGATGTTTACTGACCGTGACTCCGTAAGCCTAACTTCTCTCTGTGGAAAATACCACATATATAAATTTCAGAGCAAGATCCCCTCACATGTCAGCATAAAAGGTAAAATAAAGAGTTTCAAATTAATTGTAATTGTACCCCCATGTTAAAGAAGAAAAAGGCTACTTATAAGGAGGGGGAAGAGTCTCACTGTCCGGAGCACTAATTTCCCAAGATATAAACAAATGACGATAACTGTTAATCACTTTGAAACTCTGAAGTTGCCAAAGTAGCAATTTTTTATAAACAGATATTTGTATGACAAGAAAGCAAAGAAAGACAAGTTGCTAGTGGACATACAACTTTCATGCTGAGAGCTTGCAATAGTCTGGATTGAGGAATTATTTTCGACTTTCATCAACCCAGTACACTTTTCATCCTTCATGTTATTACGCTCTGCAAGATTAAGATTGAGGTTCCTAAAAGCAGGCAATACAATCTTATTTGCAGCTCCATTTGATTCTGGCTCCTTAACACCTGTGGTTTCTGATTGAACAGTGATAATTGGTCCATCAGCTTCATCACTTACATGTGAAAATCTTCTTGTGTCACTATACTTTGACTGCGCAGGATGAAGAGCAGTTCTTCTGGAAAAAACTTCTCTCTTGACTTCAGGTTGCTCTGGCCTTGCATCATTTCTTGGGACAATGATAGGCAAAATGTCATATTTATTGTACGTTGAAGCATTAGCAGTTGACTGGGTTCTAGAAGAACTTCTTTTTTGAGCTACTGTGCTTGATACTATTGTTGAGGGTAGGGTATTTTTAGGACTGGTGCTCAAGTTCATACGTTGGGGGGTCCCAGGTATAGCAGGACCTAAAAATCAGTAAGAAAGTATTTCAGTATCCAAACTTTGTACGTAGCTTCTCGTTCTGACAGAGCAGTGAAAGAGTCAGAAGATTGAAGAATCCACTTATTTGAACTAGTAACATACATGCAGGTACTCTACCATCTTTATGCACGAGATTGGTGTTTGATGGCAACAAAGGTCTTCCAGAAGGTTTCGTCTCTTTTTCTAAAGGATCTGAGTTATTTGAAGTTGATAACCTGCCCAAGCCATCCTTAGTAGTGTGGTCAGATACTGCAGATTCTGACTGACCGTTGGAGCGCGCACAAACAGAATATGGCTCGATGCGCTGCATAGATGAGGGAGGGTTATACTATAAGATAAGTTGACTAAATAACTGAGCATCCTCAGCAAGCAAATATTAATAGACATCAACTGAGACAATGATAGAAGATGAGTGTGTTTACCGAGATGTCCACTACCCAAACTCCAACACAACTCTGATTATAAGAGCAGCCAAGAAGCTTTCCCTCGTGAATATTAAGATCTGATAACTTGGACCATCCAACATCTACGGTGTCATGGCAGCGAATAGGTTCCCAAGAATATACCTAAATTGCGAACATCGGGAATTGCGACAAAAAACAGAAGTCAATTTCAAACAAACAAGAGACACAAATTATAGAACTTACGTAGCTGTTGTAGAGATTATTTCACCTTTAAACTTTCATGTAATCCACACAGCACATTCCTCCCATCGGGATTAAAGGCCATACACCGGACTCCAGATGTCTTAAGAGTGTAAAAACAAATCAGCAAATTGCAGAATACACAACAATTTTCTAACATGAAGATGGAAATCAGTTTCAATTAAGAATCAGAGAAAATATTAACCTCAGGCCCTGCCGATCCAATAAGCTCAAAAGTCTCCAGATCCCAAAATTTCACTGTTTTATCAGATGAACCTAAAGCATGGCAAAGCAAAGTTGATCAAACAGGAATGCAGAAATCCAGAGGCAAGTTTGTAAAGCAGGCCTTGCGAAGATGCAATCTCCCATGTAACAGATATAATATGCTTTGACGGTAAAGAGAAAACTGTTCCCTGACGCTACGCCATTAAGAAAAATAAAAATGACACACAACACATCAATTTACTTTATACGTGTGGCATCAAAATATCTTCCCTAGCCTTCAAGCTCCAACGTATACTTCTGATCTTTTTCGATCAATTGCCATTTTAAAATACCAGATTTACTAGAGAAGCATATACCTTTTATTACAATTCACTGCCATAGTCACTGCCCATAGACTAATGGCCAGATATTAGTGTTTAGCTTTGCCTTTAAAAGCTAACTAAAATCCTTCATAACCAATCTGATATCTGTAACAGATGGGTGTGCATTACCTCATGCCAAAAAATAAAAGTGGTTTTAACAATGCGGTAGAATGACTGAACTCAAGGAAAAACAAAGTTGAAGACAAAAGCATAGTGAACCTGTTGCCAAGAGAAATTCATGTGGATGAAAATCTATGCACTGTACTTGTCCCTCGTGAGCCTTGAATTCATGCATTAGCTTGCCGGCTGTCAAATCCCACAGCTGTTGGATAGAAGATACATACATATTAGAGACCAATCATTGATCTTTTACATATACGGAGAATTTATTTATAAAAAATTATGGAAGCTAGCAAGTACTCACTTCATCCCACTTACATTGTCCCCCCTTCAGTGGAGAACTTAGTTATGCCGGGAGGAAGCACGGCCCCCTTAACAATTTTACTTTATGTAACACCCCGTGAGATGTGAGGAAAGTTGTCCCACATGGGAAAAATAAGGAGCTTATGAGATCTTTATAAGAGATTCCACCCACCACTTAGTAACAAGGCCTTGTGCTTTTGGGCTTAAGTGAGGACAAATAAGGCCCAAAGGTGCACATCCCATCTTATTGGGGTTGTGTTACGACGGTGGCGGGTCGGGTTGTTATACTTTAGGTATGTTTCACTGAATACATTGGCATTCGGCCCCTCTTGACTTGGTATCAAGTGAATGTATTCCCCTATGAGATTAAGTGTTCAAATCTCAACCCCTTTTATTACTCATTTCAAGAAGCGCCACTGATGCCCCTAGGGGTGACATTTAAAATCAATGACAATATGAGTACTATCCTTCACTTATAGTAACACATCATCCTTACCCTTCATTCCCCACAAGGCCACAAGTATGTGTTATTCAAGTAGGGAAACTATGAGAAGCACACATTTCTATTTTACTAGATAAAAACAAGGGTCAACTACTTTGGGAATGGCCACAACGGAAATGGGGACCAAAAAACCAAAGGAAAGAAACGAAACGAAATGAAAAAGATTAGCGTTCTACCAAAGAACATCTTTTGAAACTAATGCATTTTGTCAGTTGTTAAAGACTTATTTAAATGAAACAAAATCAGCAGCAAACCATAACTCTATAACAGCCCTTTGTTCATAAATGACACTTAAGCTTTACAAATATCAATACGTAATCACAGAAATGAAGAATCAGAGGCAATCAAATTGTTACATGCTTTCCCACCAAAAGATCAAACAAACTGGACAATGTCACCACTCATGAAGCTCTCCAGATGATAAGAACTTTACAAGAGCACTGCACTATATAAAAGAAGCATGAGATAACAAAAAGTAAGATGCGGAGAAACCAAATCGAACCTTGACAGTGTTGTCCTCGCCACCAGAGACGACCCAACGTCCATCTGGTGTAAATCTAATGGCATTAACCCCTCGCGTATGGCCCTTGTAAGTGTGTATGCACCCTTTTCTTCTTATGTCCCATATCTTAAGGTTTGTGTCCAAAGATCCAGATGCAAAGAACTCTCCGAAGGGATGAAAGTCGACCGATATACAGTTGGATCTGTGGCCAGTGAGCGTGCGAACAACTATAAAAAAAAATTGATTTAGTTTCACAGAAACATACATAAGAAGAGTTTGAACAAAAATTTAGAATGAATAAAAGAGAGCAAAGGCAATGGTTAAATGGAGAGCATATTGGATGTACATAAGCTGACGAAGAGATTGTTTCCATGTGATCCATACTAAGAAAGGTAGAATTATTTTGAATTATCGAGTAAGAGTGTAATAGTTGAAAGGTATTGTGATAAGAAGAAGCATAGTTTTAGACTATTAGGCACATAATGAGCATGGGATGTAGTCGGAGGTAGAAAAAGAAGAAGATTATCGAAATGGTAGAATGGCGTAAGGGCAAAGGGGTGGGGGGTGTGGGGGGGGGAGCATGGTAAGAAACGAGAATAGAAGAAGCGGGAGGAGGAGGAGGAGTTACTTTTAGCCTCTTCCAAATCCCAAAGCTTGATAGTGCCACTAGCGGCGCCAGCAGCAACCAAGACCTCGGAAGAATCAAAACATACGGAATCAATCCCACTGGAGTGACCGGACAATGTCTGCATCCAAAACCACAACTTAGTTAGGGGTCGCGGCCGAGGCTGTTTCCACACTACACTAGACTACATTGTAAGGAAGGAAGAAAGGAAGAACCAGTAAAGCATTGGGTTTGCCGATAGCCCAGAGATTGACTTTGTGATCCTCGCCGCCGGTTACTAACACTCTGGACGACTTTCTCCCTATCTGTAGACAGTTGACGCTGCTACTGTGTGCTACGAATTCCTCTGTATTAACAACACAATACCTTCTTGTTAAGAATTCAAATTTAATTTAAATTAAAAATATAATGAATAATGAATGGAAACATACGCAGCTTATAGGCACGTTTGGTGGACATTGCTAAGTTTGCTGCTTTCTCTTCTACACACTCATTTCCAGATCTCCTCTACTCTTGTTTTAATAATTATATATAATCAATAATGCTTAAGATCGAGTGTAGTCAAAGGAGAGAGAGACAGAGAGGAGTTGACTTGCGGCGTCTTGTGCTTTTGCTGCTGGAAAACACTCAACACGAACAAACCCAACTAATCGGAGGGTAAGAAGAAAGTTGGAGAGAGAGAAAGAGAGACATACACAAGACACAGAGATGAAGAATGAGCCCTCTTCACGTTCGTCTTGTTTTTTTTTTCTTTTTTTTTGGGGGTTTTGGTTTTGCAATTTCAATTTTATAGATCAATCAATTCTCCCACCCTATTCAACTCCAAACTCAAATACTCACTCTACTACACTATTTTTGTTTCAAATCTTCCTTTGTCCTACCACTCTTACTTTCTTCAACAAACTTCTTTTTAACACTATATATCTAATTTTTAAAGAAATTATCACCATCATTATCACTATCATTATTGAGTCTAAGAACTTCAACTTACTGCATTTTGAATTTTAAGAATTAAGTATAATTATTTCGAACATCTCTAATGGTTTGCTTTAGGGATTTGTTTATAATATTTGTAAAATTATAAGTAGCTTAGCATTAGAGTAAGAAATAAAAGGTGTATGTAGCTTGGTATGAAAAAAAGAAAACGCAAATTTTATTATTGGATGAAATAATAAGTGGGACCCATAAAAGCTACAAAGTGTTATTGGAGCGATTTGTAGCTTAGAAGCAAATTAACTTAAAAAATCGATTTGTCAAGTCAAGCTACGAATCTACGATGTATTGTAGTCGACCATTGGAGATGTTATGCGTTTACAGTGTTGTTAGTTAATAGCTCTTCTTTTGTCGCATTGATGGTAATAGCTTTTCTTTTGTGGTTAGCCGCCAAACCTAAGTGTTTCGTATTAAAAAAAAATTACTATTGTAGATCATGTGCTAGAACACGGTATTTGTTAGATTTGATATATAAAGAAACACTCTTGATAAAATTATTTGCATAAATTAACTCCACTATTAATTTAATGTCACAATGTACTAACCATTGTTGTCCAACTCATGATCCGGATGGTAGGATCTTACGATTCTACAATTTAAAAAGTGGTGACCAATCCCCATTCTAGGTTGGATCTTAATTTTGTAGGATCTTACTATTCAACTTGTCTCAAATTTGTTAAGTAGAATCATAACCCGATCCTACGTTTTTACGACCTAATCCTACATTATTAATATTTCTATTTTTTCGGTTAGCAAAATTTTATAAATAACATTAAGATAGAAAATTACTATACACCGTTACAACTTGTGGGCACATGACAAGATAATAATACTTTAAGATTCTAACATATTTTGATAACATATTACGTATCTTAGGTCATTTGTTGAATATTACGATGATGTAACCAATTCGATCCAAAGTAAGATCTTGATCCTAACAACATTGGTACTAACTATAATATTGGTTAGGATTATTTCATATGAATGCTCTAAACTATGGTGGTCCTACTCAAAATACTCTAACCTTTGTTCTAACTACCAAATACCCTATTATTACCCACTTTCGCTTTGAATAGAATCGGTGTAATGTTAACTTGTGGTAGCAGGTTAACTTACGTTGGACCTTCTTTTTTATACTCCATTTCTCCTTTCCTCTTTACATCTTCATCTTCTTATGCCTCAGTAACTTTTTTTTTCACTTTTTTTTTCTCTTTTTTCCGTTATAATGCCATTTTTCACTTTCTTTCTCCCTTAATTAATTTTCTCTCTCCTCCTTTGTTATTCCAATGAAGCATCCATCAGCATCTTCATCGTATTCATGTGGATCAAAAAGTTCAACGTGCGTTTTTTGCAAGCAAAACGTTGAAGCAGTTATGAGGACGGTGAAGAAAGACCCACATGTTGGAATGAAGTTTTATGGTTGTCCTTTATGGCCCGTAGGTTGAATTATTTTATCTAATTTCATTTCATTGTTACTCTAATGTCAGATTCTTAAAAGAAAGAAATTTTTTAATTTTTGATAAGAATACATAATGAATGTGGGTTTTTACATTTGGAGGAGGAAGCTCAAATAATTTAATAATGAAGAATGAGGCTAGCAGAATTGAGAATGAAATGAAGTATTACGAGGCAAAAGTGAAGAAAATGAAGAATGATAAATTGAGGTTGGAGGTGATGATGTTAAAGGATGATGTTGACAAGCATTCCAAATGGAGGAAATTGTAATGTTTGGATTGATACTTTCTTGGATTATATTTGCCTTTAGTTGGATGTTTAAGACTTGAATGTAATGAAATAAGAATGTAAGTGAACAATTATTTGAAGGAATGGAATTCTATTTTAAAGCAATGAACTTTGTTTGCTTACATATGTCTATTATATTCCTAAAACTTGATTGTTCCTAAAAGTACTTGTCTGATTACATAGTCTGACATGATTGTTTCTGAAAGATTGTCTATTATAATCACAAAACTAGTCTGATTCCCAAGAAGTATACTCTCCTCTTATATTGATTCACTGTTGTTTGAGTAAATTCTCCCTCCATAATGCTCCTTGGACTAGTAGTACTACCCACAACCTACCAAAAACTTTATATAAGTCATAAACTGCACAGCTGTGTATAAGTTTAACATGTAATGTAATATAATTCGGTATGTAATCTTACATTTGTGGATGTGTTTCATTTTTCCTTAACATATTGAAGTTAGGTTGAAATGAAGGTCTCTGGTTTTGAAAACCAGGTGGATTGTAAGGCTTCTGTTGGTGTGGTGTGAATGGTTGTTTAATTTGTTGGTGGGGATTTTGAATGTTGGTGCTTTTGTAGGACAAAAAAGGATGGTTTTTTGTGTTCTCGTTATAGAAGTTTGAGAAAGCATTGCCTTGCCTATATGGTTGATAGGCATTGACTTGCTCTAACGAATTCCTACATTCTTGAAAATTATGCCCTCCAACCCCACATGTCTCACATACCACTACGTGGTTAGTGACGTTGACATGTTCCTTGGATTGGGAAGAGTTTCCTACTTGTTGCTGCAGAAGGGCTAATTGGGCTTCTAGGAGTGCTACTTTACTTGAATCGTCCTGCTTGGCTTTGAGTGGCATAGCACGCGAGTTGCTATACTGAGAGTCGTGGATTGCCATTGACTCGATAGTTGTACTAGCTATTTCTACATCGATTTGATCGAAACGACCATTGTTAGCGGAGTCGAGGATACGACGCGATTCGCCACAACAACCGTTGTAGAAGGTGATAGCTAAGAACCATGAACCAAGGCCATGATGAGGGCATTCTCTTTGTAATTCTTTGTACCTTTCCCATGCCTCATAAAGGCTTTCATCGCCTCTTTGACGGAATCCAGTGATTTGACTCCGTAAGAGTGCGGTTCGTTCTGGTGGGAAGTACTTTTGATAGAAAGCAAGAGCTAGACCATCCCAGTCGGCTATTCCTAAGGCAACTCGGTCAAGACTATTGATCCAGAATTTTGCCTTTTCTCTTAAAGAGAAGGGAAAGAGCATTTCCCTAATCTGCTCTTGGGATACTCCAGTTTGTCTAATCGTGGAGCAATAGTCACAGAAGTTTTGGATATGAAGGTTGGGATCTTCTGTGGCATTGCCACCAAATTGACTTCTTTCTATTAAATTGATGAAGGCAGGTTTGATTTCAAAGTTTTGGGCAGTGATTTGAGGTGTAGCAATACCCCTTGGTAGTGTATCTGCAGTGGGTTTGGAATGGTCGGAAAGTCAAACCATTTTCTTTTGTGAAGATGAAGATGGAGTGTTGGTTGAAAGTTGATTGGTTTTTGGGAATGGAGATGAGAATGGATCTTCTTCTCCTTCAAAGATTAGATAAAATATCCGCGTATTTCTCACGAATACGATCTAAACTTGAAGTATCAGAAGCTTTTGAGATTTCCTTGAATAACTTTAGTTTCCTACGCAGAGTCCTTTCTAGTTCGGGGTCTAAAGATATATGGGTCTCTAGTCTAGAAGATCTGGGCATAAGATTGGAAAGCTAAGATGAAAAATCAAGAGAGGTCTAAAGGAATTTGGGTTCCTAAAGACTAGATAAAACTAATTGCGATAAAAATCACAAGAGAAAGGAAAACTAAACCGTGCTCCCCGGCAACGGCGCCAAAATTTGATCGTGCTTGTCGCGAGCCCGATACAAAGATAATTTACCCAGACTAGGCTAATAACAATTTAATGTAATTAGGGAAGTAGGGGTCGATCCTCAGGGAGATGGTGTTTCCTATAGAATGTGAAGTGTCTCGCAATTGAGTTTTATCTAACGAGTTTCTGGGTTTTGGAGTTTTTTAATTTCTAAATTAATAAAAGGCATAAATGAAAACAAAATAAAGGCAAATGAAGATGAAAGCAATAAAGCAAAAGATGAATTAACAATAATGAGAAGCATCTAGGGAAGTTGGTTCACACATGTAGATTGACATATTGACGAAATTGGATTTAGGATATGCAAATAATTCATTGTGAGTTCGTAAGAATGATGTGTTCATTACAATCATAGATCAGATGGTCTAGCAGGCTTTTAGGCGATTTACTAGGTCTTAATCCACCATGTCATGCTTTGTCTATTCAATTCTCGTATCTCTACCTTGGAAAAGAATTCCATACTAGTCAATGATTTTGATCAGCAATCATCAACTATCGTTAAAGTCCAAATATGCATAGACACAACGTTTTAAAAGCAAAATTTCTTTTATTCAATTATCATCTTTTAATCAATCTAACATGGCTACCCTACACCCTAGAAAGGTGACTACTCACTCATGATAACGTTTATATCTAAGATGATGGTGATAATGAAAACTAGGATAGACATGTTTATTTGATTTTGACAATAATTTAGGACTCTTTATAAGGCGATAATAACGACGCTAATTGACAATCTAAGAAATGAAATTACGATTATAACGGTACAAAAATGAATCTAAGATAATATGAATAGAAAATAACAATAAAATAGAAAACAATAAGAACATTAAACAAAGGATAAAATAGAAATACCTAGGTGACGATCAACAACGAAAGTGATAACAATAATAGAAATCCCTTGCATAGAATAATCGTTCCTTGAATTACAACACTTGAACCCAACAAAGTAGATTACAAAGATTGAAATTCTTATTGATCTAAGCTAATGTTTTGATGTGAAATGGGCAGAAATAACTAAGAACTAAAGACAAAAGAAGAAAATGATCTAAACTAGAAAGACTAAACTAAAGAGAAAAGTAAGAAAAGAAGAGATGTTGTGTGTGAGATTGAGATGAGTTGTATATGAGTTGTTGTTGAGAAGAGAGGTTGGAGCTCTCTTTATATAGCATTAGGGTTTCGTGGGGAAGGGGTCGAGCATTCAACATATAGGACAAAAATAGGAAGTTAAAGCATTTTGCTCGAAGCAGCAGAGATACCCGATCGGGTACACACTTACCCGATCGGGTAAGTTGTCATCTGAGAGCTTTTGACTAACGTTTCATCTCCCTTTGCTTTGACTTGACTTCCATCATCCCCCTTGACCTCTTCAATCGGGTTTGTTGATAGGGTTTGATGTAAAGCAATGAATTCTTCCGCTCAATTGATTGATCTTCCGACAACTGCGACATCGTCTTTTACTTCTTCTCTCTTTTGAATTAGTGAACCTTCTTGAAATGCCTTTGATATGGTCAAGCTTGCTTCTTCAAATCGTCGGGTTCTAGGCAAATGCTCCGAAATATAGAAAAAGGGCGTAGAAACGTCACTTTCCCTACAAAACAGGTTAGAACACAGGAATTCGCCTAGAAAACGATATTAGCTCATAAAGTGGCTTAACAAAGCACAAATGACATACAAAACCGAGCTAAATCGGGGGTTAAAACCATACAAATATTCACTTATCATTATACACCAAAAATAAAAGCCTAAGTCTACGAACTAAGAAGATAGCGGAAGTAGGGTCGATCTCCACAGGGAGGAAACTAACTAACTGAAATCTAAATCTGCCAGTCACAAACTAGGGGGTTTTATAATGGTTTTAAACTAAACTAAATAAGATTAAAGGAAGAGAAATAAAGGTAGAAATTAATATGAAATAAATCAGATAAAGGAAGAATATGCTAGGATTCGGTCCAGTGCAATAACGGCATCTACGGGTCAACTAAGTCAGTCAATCTATCAATGAGAAGGGCAATGGTTTTCTCCTCTCGGTCTCAAACCACCCTAGTGATTTTCCTAATTAACTCTCGTCCTCTTAGGAGTCACCTATCAATTCTAAGCAAGTCTTCCCTTCCAATCTCTCGATCCAGGTCGGGGTTAACTATATAGCTAGTCTCCTGCGTGCACTCATTCGACTAACCTCAATTAAATTGCTTAGATCGATTCTCAAATTCAAGACTAACTAAAATAGTCTATCCTATCGTGCCTTTACTACAGTTTTCCTCATCCTAACATACAAGGGAATTAGCTACTCATGTTATTAACGACGCTAACAAAGACGATTGAACATATGACGATAGACATAATAAAATCGTAATTAACAAGCATAAACAATAATAACGCATCAATTAAAAAGAGCAAACAGTAATTAAGACTGAAACAAGGGTTAAGAATAAAAGAGAGAAAATAAGTTTACAATCTTAGCAATCCGGCGTAAAGAATAAATCCACGTCGATAAACCCGAATGTAAACTAAAGATTAAAAAGTTCAGAAACTAAGGTTGAAAGATTAATGTCTGCTAATAATGGATGATAATTCGCCTCCCTTCTAATGACGTAAATAAGAGTCTTATATAATGCATAACACGACTCTAAACCCTAATTAAGCTATGGACTTAAGGCCCGTGATGGATTCCACTCGATCGAGGGAAAATACCCTTCGATCGAGGCTTTTATTCGAGGATATCGGTCGATCGAGGACTTCTTCCACTCGATCGAGCAACTCTTCAACGGCTGCCACTCGATCGAGCACATGATAGCTCGATCGAGCAACTCTTCACTTCAACTCTCCTCGATCGATCAAATATATAGCCGATCGAGGTCTTCTGGCCTATCATGCAGTGTTGGACATGGCTTTGGACTTGATTGCGAGCGGTTTCACGCTTCCCCATGCAAGAGCTTCTGTTCCGTTCCCTCCATTCTCCTAAATGCATGCAAAGTGGACTGTTTCGGCTCGGTTTCTGCTACTACGCAGCTTGTACCTACAAAATAGTAATGAAAGTACAAAGTAGCTAAATAGGGGCATATAGTGACATAATATCACCTAAATGACATATAAATGCGTGCATAAATGGACTAGAAAGTCTATATAAAATATACGCATCAAGTTACATTAGTAAAATACTGTAGTTACACCCTTAACTAATTAAAGTTACATTCAGATAGTTTAACTTTTTGAAACGATGTAATTTTAGCATGAAGTTTATGTAACTTTAGTGTTTTACGAGTGTAATTTTAGTCTTTAATAAGTGTAACTTTAACAATTTAAGGCCATTTGGTATGTAAATTTTTAAGTTACAGCAATGTAAATTGGTTTTGAATATATTAATAATTTAAATGTAAACAACTTTATATAACTTTAGTCTAATTTCATGTAACTTTAGTCCAATTTTATGTAACTTTAATGAAATTTCAAATACCCTTAGTTTAATATGTCGAATTTAAATAATTTTAGTCTTTAAGATGTAACTGTAATCTAATTTTATGTAACTTTAGTACGATAATATGTCACTTTAGACTGATTTTATGTAACTTTGGTCCGATAATATGTCATTTTATCGAGTAACTTTACTCTAATATCATGTAACTTTAGTCTCAACTACCACCACCGCCGTCACATACCCACACCGCCAGGCCGACCCCAACCACCGCCGCCGTCACATACCCACACCGCTAGGCCCAACCCCCACCAAATAACCCCAACTCCCACCACAACATCCGACCTCACCCCATTCTAAGCCACCAACAACAACCACCATTTCACCACCACAAACACACCACACAAAAATAAAGGAGAAGAAGCCTACCCACCAACAAAAATAGATCTGAAAATACAAAATAAAAGGGGTGGCGGCCGGCATTGCCGTGGTCAGAGAGGGGAGCCGAGTGGAGAGGAAGGGAGGCCGAGGGAGGAGCCGGTGTGGTGGTTTGGTGGAGGATACCGAGGAGGGTGAGGGAGGATGACGGCCGACGAGGGAGAGAGGAGGGAGGATGACGTGGTGGCGATGGCCGACGAGGGAGAGAGGAGGGAGGCAGGGGGGACGTTGAGGAGGGAGGTCGTGGTAGCGACAGGGCAGCGGCGGGGCATAGGTGCCGGCGAGGTTGGATGGTTTGAGAGAAAAGTGGTGAGAGAAAGAAGAGAGAGAAGGAGATTGGGTATGTTTTGTCAAACTGATTAGGGTTTGTGTTTGTTGGTAGCTTTTATATCACCCTTCTTTTTTTTGTTTTAATCTTGACCATTAATTTGATTGATCTAATGGTCAATATTAGGACTTATGGACTCACATAAGCAAGGTGGACTTATGTGATCCTATTTATATATATATATATATATATATATATATATATATAGAATGAATTAGGATCACGTGAGTCCACCCTATCTTTTTGAGTCCGTGAGTCCAGGATACAATATCACAAGCTACACTAAACAATATCACAAGGTATACTATATAATATCACACCACTGAAGCACTTTTTTGCGCACTATTACAAACGTTTTTTTCTCATACCTTTTTGCACACCAATTGATTCCACTACCGAAGCTCCGACAAACACCATCATTATCTCGCCCTTTCATGCCGGAAAGTCTCTATTATCGTTGTTTAAAGTGTATAGCTTCTTTTATCATAATTTCTCTCTACTAAGCATCTTTGCCTCCCACATTTTTCTACATAACCGACTACGAGACACCTAATTTAATGACAACAATGACAAATTTTGTTGTATTGTGGGTGGTGTGAGCTAAGAGTAAGAGTGGGTTGAGGAATTTGAAGATTGAAAAGAAAACATGGGATAAATAATGGGTTACGACGGTGCCGGATAATTGTTTGCTTGTGTCATCTAGGTGCTTGGATATGTCGTCGTTAGTGGTGGGTGAGTGGTCGTCGTCAAGGGCGAGTAGTATGACATAGTATATTTTTAACCCTTTTATCCCGTTTTTTTTGTGATACTGTTTAGTATAACCAGTGATATTGTTTTGTGTAATCTGTGATATTGTATAGCTGGACTCACGGACTCAAATATTTAGATGGACTCACCGGATCTTGCCTCTCTATATATATATATATATATATATATATAGGGTCAATATCCGGTGAGAACCACTAACATAATGAGAACCGTGAGAACTCTCACTAAATCTCCGCCAAATCTCGTTTCGAAAGTTTTGATGGATCATTTACAATTAGTTAAGTTTATTCAATCAAAATATTTGCAGTAAGTACACAAAATTTATTGATTATATTAAATAATATATACTTAATGTACATAAATTCAATTAGGTAAACTAAAACTATTCTAAATGCATGAAAACAAGCACTAAGTGCATGAAAATTGTTACATGCATGAAAACAATTACTAGGTGCATGAAAATAACTTGCTCTAGATGCATGAAAATGAGTACTATGTGCATGAAAATCGCTAGAGACATGAAATTGACTACTAGGTGCATTAAAAAGAGTAAAATAAATTTCGACTCGATTTCATAGCGTCATATAGCGGAGCATTATTTTAAAAAAAAAAGAAATTTTCGGGTAGCAGGGGGTTCTCAGGGGGGCGTGGGGGCGGAGCGAGGGGATGGAGAGATTTAAGATGAGAGAGATAGAGAAGAGAGAGAGAGATAGAGAGACGAGAGAGAGAGAGAGAATATATATATATATATATATATATATATATTATTTGATATATGTCTGGTTACGAGAGTTATTTATTATAAATTGATTTAGGAACTCATTCAGGTTAAGTTTATTAGTCAATTATACGATAACTGACTGAATAAATTTTACGTCTATTTTTAATACGACTAAATAAGATTTAATTTAGTAATTAATCGTTAACTCACTAAATTAGTTGAGGTTGTGCATATATTTTGAGGTAGAGGTAATTAGTTAATTATCTTTACAAAGAGTTGTAAAATAAATTAACTGGACATTGTGGGACCCATTATATATTGATATAATGGTAAAATATCACCTAATAGTTGAGTGTATAATGATTATTAATTTGAGTCCTATAATTGTTATATGATCAAACTAACATCTAATTATACAAGATAATTAAACATATGATTATAAGTATTTGTGGGACAAATATCAAAAATCAAAATTGTACATTGTGGACTCATGTGCACCGGTTTTGTGTAGAGAAAATCACTAGTGGTTTTACTGTACCAATTCCACACTCCATCAAGTGATTATGACATGTTATGACACATGATCATTATCATTTTCTTACCCACACTCAAGCTATTGCATGTGAATAAAATGAGAAGGAAAATCACCTCTTTCGGTGAGTTGATGACCGGCCAAAGTGTCTTTAAAAGAGCACTTTGGTTGTTCATTTCTTACTACTTCATAATTCACTTGTTTTGCCATATTTCTCCAACCTCTCTCTAAAAACTTTCACTACAACTAATATTCATATTACTAGAGTAGTAATAATCCTAATATTAGTTACTTCTTGTCACTATATTTTCTAGTCTAAAATATAGTGATAGTTTGGGTCAAATCTTGGGTGCATGTTGGAAGGAGACTTTCTACATTGAAAGTTCATACAAGAAGGTTCATCCTATTATTTTTAGCTCAAGAACAATAAGAAAAGGAGTTTCTTGTTGTGCCCATTTAAACCGAAATTTCTCAATGTAAGGAAATTTCATCTTATGTTTATTTATGCCTTTATATTTGCATGCATGTTACATAGATCAATGTTAAAACAAATTAATATGTAATTTGTAAAACTAATTAGATGAGTCTAACTAGGGTCTATGGACTTTCATTAGGTAGGTAATTATTATGTCCAATTCTTAATTAGAACAACCATAATGACCTAAATCCTACCATAAACCCACCCATAACTGGTTTTTAGTGCATAAAATGGAGTTCATTTTATTTTTGTGATTTTGTCATTTGTCACATATGTGATATGTGACATGTGACATGTGACATGTAATTTAGCTTATACATGTGCACTTAACTAATTTAAATGCAATTTCATAAAAAATAAAATAAACTTACCATTTTGAGTCATATTTTATAATCACATGTAAATAAAATGGGTCATCTCATATTTGGTTAATATAATCTACAACTAATTGTAATTATAATCAACCAATTCTGCTTATGTCAAAATGTTTCATACACATTAAGCATTCTTAGTAATATAACAATTAAACTACTAAAATGAATCTTATTTAATCATATTACAATAAGATCTAATTCTCACTTATAATATAAACTTTGTTCAATTTAAGGGATTAACTTATAATATAAACTTATATTATTAGGAGATCGTCCTTTAGGTGTGACCTCAAGGGATCAACTGATCACCACCGTCATACGACAGTAACGTCAAACTTTAGTAAGCCAATCGTTACCGATTAATGTTGACCAGTTGACTATAATAATTGTCATCCCTTTGTATTCTTGTTATTAAGATTTAAACATGTGATCGCACTATTGTTGAGGACATATACTCCAAAAATTTTGCTCGCTGGAAACCAATTCCTCTCGACTAACCGCCATTTTGTTGGACTCATCTGGGCTCGAAAGATGTTGGTGTGGCTCCGGTAGTCGAAGGAGAGTCGGAGCAGATGGTGGTCGTGACTGGTGCGACGGAGACTAGGAACAGAGTTGTTGGTTGTTGTGTGGGGACGCCAGATTTGTTGGAGTAAGAAGAGGCGCAAGTTGGTGTTGCTCCACATCCAGGTTGCTTTAGGTATCGAGTTCGCGACGAAGACGAGCAATTGGTGCGAGATGAATCGTAGTCA
This sequence comes from Heliosperma pusillum, assembly GCA_022085475.1. Classification (NCBI taxonomy): domain Eukaryota; kingdom Viridiplantae; phylum Streptophyta; class Magnoliopsida; order Caryophyllales; family Caryophyllaceae; genus Heliosperma; species Heliosperma pusillum. The sequence goes on along the minus strand of JAIUZE010012872.1, from coordinate 11,117 downwards.
TCGAGACTATTATTGGGGCCTGGGTGGCGCGGTTTTGGAGTAGAGGAGGAATGGAGTATGGTTATCGAATGGATGAGATGGTGAATATTGAAGTGGGAAATTGAGGTTTGAATATGATGGTTATTAATGGAGGTTCATGAGATTTAATGAAGGTGATGAATTTGGTGTTTGGTAATGGAGGATAAAGCATGAAGGGGGTTTTTTTATGATGATGGTGGGTTAATACAAACTTTAGAGGGGATTTATAAGTTGACTTGGTTAAAGTTGGGTTCTCTTTCCATGATCCGTGTTTACCCGCTTTCAATTCTTGGTCCGTCTAATGTCGCTTTCGTTACTCGGTTTTCCTTAGCTTGACACCTAAATATTTAAACACGCAAAAGGAGTACCAAATTCCACGACAATAACAATTATTCGCGATAATGTAATAAAACCAGTAAAATCTATATAATTAGTAAAATGAGCTTTTTAATCATTTAAACACACAAGACCGTGCTAAGTAATGGATTAAAAAAGGGGTAAATGGCAATTAAAATTATACTTATCAGAGCCCTTTGTCAAAACATCCCTGTGAGCATCAATGATTCCAGTACAAAAAAGCAAGCTGTCATAATACCATACATGCACCAAAACTATAAAGTAAACATAGAATATAGAAGAAGGACCCTAAGCTTCTAATAAACTTTATTTTTCAGATATATAATAATGAAGAGAAGAGGAAGTGCAGAGAAGCTTTACTTACTTCGCATTACAGACTGCGCGTTAAGGCCATCTCCGATCAAGAACTTTGCTGCTTCAGCTGGTCAGATCGGCTTGGCTTAAAAGTGTGAATTGTAACTTTCCTTAGCCACTTAAAAGGTCAAGATAACAGTAAAATTGATGTTAAAAGTTGAAAATAATCACATCTCAAACAATACTTAGCAAAATCACAATAATAAAAGAAAAATCAAATCGAACAGAGCATTTTATTACTCATAAAATCATAAAAAGAAATTAGACCGAGGGATTGAATTAGGACGTGGGGCGAGAGAATTTACCTTGAGTGAATAATTTGGGGAAAATGAAAGTGGCGTGAGGAGGAAAACAGATACATGAAAGAAGAAAACGATGATCTGAAAGGCGGAAGATGTAGCCCTAGTTCTCAATTTTAACAGCAAACCAATTAAAATTAACAAACATTAATATAAAAAGATGTAACCTTGTTGAATCCCTTGATGACATTAGCTCTTCTATCTACCAATTATCGATTCTGGATAATGAAAAACATGGATATGATGAAGATACCACCATTATCATCGTTATTATTATCAGAGTAAACTTCAAAGTGAAGGTGTCCGCCATTTATCATCATCATAATTAAAAATCGTTAATGAAAAAAAAAACCTTTTGATTCGACGTCTTGTGTCAATTCCGCCTGACATTAGGCAAGTATGGCAAAGGTGTGACCATGAGAGTGTGAAAAGAGGTAAGAGAAAGGAAAAAAAAAGGAAAAAAAATTGGTTAGGGAAAGACCTCAAAGAAAGAACAAAAAGGAAAAAGGGGTGGTTGAGACCTTGTGGAGAGAAACGAGAGAAAGAAAAGGTAAAGTAGGCTACTGGGTTCGATATGATTATTGGGCCAGATACTTGCAACCCTCTTCTCCGCAACCCATTAGCTTATGCCCGCATTAATAGTTCAGCAAAAGGGAGCATGAAACTACTGTTCAAAATGAATAGTAACTTAGCTTAGCCACTTTTTCTCAAGGTGGATAGATATTGTTAGTAAGTTTGACATCGTTATCATTTCATATTCATATTGATAGTTTTAATCTCCTACTATATTTTGTATATTGACCTCATAAACAACAATCTTAAGACAATTTGTTTACATTAATGCAACGTTACGATTAACATGATAAAAGTCAATAAAAAAAGGAGAAAACGATAAAACTTAAGATTGTGTATGTCTGTGATTCAAGTGGGTGATAAATTGAAAGTATAATTTTGTATAATAAAAGGAAAATTAAGATATTGTGCGGCAAAACTTATTTTTATCTTTTTTATCAATATTGTTATAGTTGTAATTTGTTTATCGTCCTTTTGATAAGAGAATTGATCATATAGTCTTTGAGATATGTGTGTTATTACTTTACATGTGCTTTGGACGTTTTATAACATGAAATAAACACGATTGTTGCAAATTTGTTTCATTATATTATTTTAATAATTTGGTGAGGATAAGAAATAAATTTTGTTGTTTAATTTGTTGTCGAACTTATGTTGAATGTTATCTTCGTAGTTATGATTTTCTCCTAATATTTATGAATAGATTATCACTAGGTTTTAGGAGATCCTTAATGGGGTTTTAGGGGTTGTTTTTCATGTTGATTTAATTTTGAAACTGCTGGGTAATTGTCTCCAACTGAGTAGTTGTTGAGTGATTGGAATGGTAAAGAGACGATTTAATTGATCAACTACGAAACTAACTTAGCAAATAAAATCTATAAGGTAATTGTATAGACTAATGTATAAAGTTTAGGGTACACCATATTATTTTAAAAATGTAATCCTTGTCCGGGCCAGAGAAATGGCCAAAATTACACTTGCCCTTTAACCCTCCTCCAATTAAAGTAGGACCTTATAGACCTATGAGAAAAAGAAGAAGATGTCCTTTTGAAAACCCTGAAAAAACAGGTAAGTTGACAAAGCCTGGAATTGAGATGTCATGCTCTGTTTGCAAGTAAAAAACACACAGCAAAAGAAAGTGCCCTGAAAATGACAATTGACCACCACCCCTCCAAAGAAACCAATAAGAAGGCCTTTGAATTCAGTTAAGATGGAGGTTAATGACATGCAACAAACAACCTCTGAGGAACATTATGAAGTAACAACACTAACAACAAAAATTGGTAGAGGAGGGAGAGTGATAAGGGCTGGAAGAGGTGGTGCTAGAGGTGATGTTAGAGGTAAAGAGAGAGAAGGAAGAAATGACAGAGGTGGAAGGACTGGCAGATGTGGAAGGACCGGCAGAGGTGGAAGGGTGAGTTATAATTAAAACTTAGATGTTATGTATTATGATTCTAATTTAAAGGTTTTTAGTAGCCAAAGTGGAATGTATTGCAGTCACCACAAGGAGTTGGAGTAAATATGCAACGAGATGCTTAATGGGAAGAAAGGAAAAATGAAAGAAGAATGAAGCTTACTAGTCAACGCGGACTCCCCCAAGCTAGTCTTTTGGACTTGACATAGAAGGTCTTTATAGATTCTTCAAAAACTCTTTCATCTGCAAAAGAAATCTAACAAAACAACGAAAAAGGGAAAAACAAAAATAAAAAGGGAAAAAGGGAAAACACGGGTTGCCTCCCGAGAAGCGCTGGTTTAACGTCCTGCTCGACGAATTCTTCTATGAAATCATTGGGTTGGGGATTGACGCTCCATATAGACAATATCTAAGCATCCGATAATAGAATTGCTATAGTAGAGTTTCAGCATGTGTCCATTGACTTTGAATTTTTCACCATTGCTAGCCATTAGTTCCACATAGCCGTATTTGCTCACATATGTGATAGTGAATGGTCCAGACCATCGTGATCGAAGTTTTCCCGGAAAAATTTTCAAACGGGAGTTGAAAAGAAGTACTTGGTCACCGACATTAAATTCTTTTCTAATTATCCTCTTGTCGTGCCAACGCTTCGTTTTCTCTTTATAGATTCTAGAATTCTCGTAAGCTTGCAAACGAAATTCTTCTAGCTCATTGAGTTGCAAAAGTCGTCTATCAGCGCTAAGCTTAGTGTCTAAGTTGAGTTCTTTGATAGCCCAGTAAGCTTTGTATTCTAACTCGACAGGAAGATGACAGGCCTTTCCATAAACCAATTGATAAGGAGATGTTCCAATCGGGGTTTTGAAAGCTGTGCGATAAGCCCATAAGGTGTCATCGAGCTTATTACTCTAATCGGTTCTATAGTGTGAGTCATGACTTGGGCTTGATAGTGAATGGTTTCGCGCTTTCCCATGCAAGAGCTCCTGTTCCTTTCCTTCCATTCTCCTAAATGCATGCAAAGTGGACTGTTTTGATTCGGTTTCTGCTACTATGCAGCTTGTACCTACAAAATAGTAATGAAAGTACAAAGTAGCCAAATAGGGGCATATGGTGACATAATATCACTTAATTGACATAGAAATGCGTGTATAAATGGACTAAAAAGTCTATATAAAATACACGCATCAACCTTCCCCAAACCAAACCTTTGCTTGTCCTCAAGCAAACTAAATGCAGCTAAATGGAACAAAATAATCCTAGGGGAATGGAGTAAGTCTCAGAGCAAGCTACAAATCAATGTTAGACAGTTTAATGCACTCATTCCATCGCTACAAAGCTTAATACGAAAGTGAACGAATTTATACAATCTTGGAAATAAATTAGACTTTCGACCTTGCAAGACTCAACCAAACTCGAACTCTCACGGGTCACTCTTCTCTCAACAAGCAAATGGTAAGTAAATATGTATAAGAAAGAGAGAATAAAATATAGTCACTCACCTAGACTACGACCGACACAACATGCATTGCTAACTAACATGAAAGATGATTCAAGCACCGTACACACGCATAACCACCGTTCAAGGACAATCACGTGCCGAACATTTGCAAAAATATGGATATGTGAGGCTAATTGGTAAGAAAGGGCAAAATAATTAATGGAAATGTGAGGGTAAATAGCCAAGCTAGTTCCTAACAAGACCACAATAGAACTCGTTCCATCTTCCAACAATCAAAAATTAAGCTCGATGCCTTAACATATATAGGCATATACGTCACAAATCCCATAAAACACCTCAACAAAATAATGATACGCATAGGAGGTGTAGATAACAGAAACTTCAGCCAATTATTTTTCATATATTTTTTTTCATTTTTTATTTCTTTTTATTTCTTTTTCTTTCTTGGCTGACTGAGGAAAAACCTCTCGATCGAGTATAATAAATCACTCGATCAAGGTAACAACTAACAAAATCCGCTCAATCGAGTTACAAGTCTACTCGATCGAGGCACAATCACTAACTTCTCTTCTTTTTCTCACAAAAAACCCACTCTAATCAATGAAACGAGCCAAAAACTGACACAACGGTAAAATATACCTCGACTACTAAACTAGCTCGGCAAAGGTAGGCTCAGTTTGGAATGTAGTTAAGGGCAACAGGCAGATATGGCTTTATGTGGAGTTAATGGGGTGAAATGAGGAAAAGGGAGATGCAAATATTCTCAAAACACGTGATACCGACCACAAACCCAATGCGTGCAGGCAATAAGAAATCAAAATTCATATACAAGCAAATGACACGAGATGTGGGGAGTAACTACTCTCATTTCTAGATGAACTGGTCATAGATGTCACCAGTTAAAGGCTCTAAAATCTCAGAATATATAAGTAGTTTGCCAAAAAGTTGAGTCAAGTCTAATAATCAAATTTAAATTTCAAGACAAAATTCAATAGTTCACTATTCGATTTCACTAAGTAAGTCAAGAAAGGTGCAAGGAATAGCATAGAATAGACTTGTAGAGCAATTTCATCATGAACAAGACTCCAATCCGACTCTACTATATGCAAAAATAAACGTGATATTTTTGATTTTTTCAAATTTTTTTCTAATTAACAAGAATTGTAAACGTGAATGCAATACAAATGCAAATGCAGACGCAAAAGGATGTAAACACTTCCCCAAACCAAAACAGACAATGTCCTAATTGGCTATAGTACAACAGCATATACGGGAAAAGGAAAAAGCAACCTAATTCATGTTCCTAAGGAATGAAAAACATACAAAGGATGGAAAAATAAACAGCGAAACTCACAAGACAAGGGCTTCCCCAAACCAGCATCAAACTGGGGGCGATCGAGTAGAAATTATACTCGATCGATCACATCTTCAGGTATAACAGCTCGATCGAGTAGTTAGCTTTACTCGATGGAGCACTTCGTAATTGCACGGCCCACGATTTTGAACAGTTGATTTCCGCTTCCGTTCCTGCAAAACGATGTCAACCGAATACCAGAAAATACCAAAAATTGTCCAATAGGAAAAATAAATTGCCTATCTAAACTACGGATTATCACGTGATAGTCTAATTGTCTAATGAAAATGCGATAAATTGTTTTTACAAAATTTCACGGGGTTGCAAACCCGGCTACCAACCAAATAGTTTCATGAGAAGGCCACCGTTTGGCCTTTGACTTGCGGAAGTACCCTCAGCTGCGGTAATTTCCGTCTTTTTCCTCTACACGTACGATGGTTTCTTGGAGTCTAGCTCCACTTCGGAATCACTTGCGTACATGCGAGCTCCTTTGTCCTTCTTGGACTTCTTCTTCTTGACGTCGTCACGCAAACCGGGCTTTCCCTTTTCCAGCTCCAATGCTACTGATTTACTACCTGTAATGCAACACACAACAGCATGTTCCTCCAATTTGCTCCCAAGCTGGGGTGGAGTTGTTACGGTAGCAATGGGGATATCACAGATAGGAGCTATAGGCTCGATAGGAACCGAAGCTTTGTCATGCGTGAATAAATCAGGTGTGATATCAGATAAGGGAAGTGTGTAGCATGGTGACACAAGCATATGACCCTTAATAGCATGAGACTGCGTCAATACTAAATTCTCCCCACCTATTTGAAAAGTCAGAGTCTGTAACCCAACATCAATAACCGCTTGCGCAGTATGCAAGAACGGTCTTCCCAAAATGATGGGAGTGTGAGAATCCTCAGGTATATCTAAAACTATGAAGTCGACCGGGATAAAGAATTTTCCTATTTGCACAGGAACATCCTCTATGATTCCTAAGGGTCGAGACAAGGTCCTATCTGCCATCTGTACCGTCATGTTTGTACACTGAAGCTTGGTAAAGCCTAACCGTTTGGCTAAAGACAAAGGTAAGACGCTAACACTAGCTCCTAGGTCACATAACGCGTTGTCTATGAGATAGGTACCTATATGACACGGTATAGAAAAACTACCTGGGTCAAACAGCTTAGGGGGGCATTTGTTCTGGAGGAACGCAGAGCATTCCTCAGTTAAGGCTACAGTCTCTACCGTATCTACTGACCTCTTACGCAAAAGAATTTCACGCATAAATTTTAAGTAAGAGGGTACCTTTAATAGAAGGTCTGCAAAAGGAACGTTCACCTTGAGATCGCGTACAATGTCAGCGAACCGATCAAATTTCTTCTCGACCTTAGCCTTCTTCAATCGACCAGGAAACGGAACTGGAATGTCAGGATTACCACGTTGCATATCCTTGACAATTGCATTGTTGATCATCCGCTTGCTTAACCCCTTCGAACGAGCTTCTCGCTCATGAAAACCCATCGATCGAGTATCTAAGTCACTCGATCGAAGATTATCCGAGCTTAAATTGCTCGATCGATCAGCTTCCTCAGTCGACTTATTCAATCGAGCAACTGGATTCTCTCGATCGACCACTTGTTCATCTGAATCACTCGATCGACCATCAACAACCTCTCGATCGAGTAACTTGTCCTTCAATTCATTCGATCGAGTAACAATAACCTCTCGATTGATGACAATATCATTATCAGCAACAGTCTTCGCAACATCGGGACGCGCACCAGAAATATCAGTAACTGTACCAGGACTGTCATAAGCAAGACCGCTTCTCAGAGTAATCATATTCAGCGTCTCCTTGTTCTTATCAGTTTGAGACGGTAACTGCCCAGGTTGCCTAGTCGATCTAGCTCCCGCCAATTGAGCAATCTGCGACTCCAAAAGCTTGATAGTAGCATTTGTTGCTTGATCAGATTTACTCATTTGGATCGCTAAAGCTTGGATCATAGATTTTAACTCCCCGACTTCTGAAATTCCTCCAGATGAGGAACTAGCTTGCTGTGAAGACTGGATTTTCTGAAATCCTTGCTTGTGCGGCGGTTGATACGTCGGCTGTGGTGGTGGAGGTGTAGGATTTAAGACGTTCTGGCTTGTCCATCTCAAATTGGGATGGATATTCCCTTGATTGTAGTACCCACCTCCTTGACGGTATTGTTGAAAGGAAAAGACTTGTTCCTTTTCAGCAAAACAGTCTATAGCCGTGTGACCAGTGTCGCCACACCTCTCGCAAGTAATCACATCATCCCGCTGCAGCAAATGAACCGTCTGCTAGTTATCTTCAGCTTTCTTCTCCCATTTGTCAAGTCTGGCATTTAGTTTATCGAATTTTGCATCCAGACCTTCAGAATCAATACTAGCTATCGTCCGTGTACCACTCCTCGGATTACCATATTCAGCACAATGGGTTGCCATCTCCTTTATCAGTTTCCAACCCTTATCATCATCTATTTCCTTCTGGAACCTCCCGTTTGACGCGGCATCTAGAATGGCTCGATGATCGTCATATAACCCGGTGTAGAACTGGTTACACAGAAACCACTGTTCGAACCCGTGGTGAGGAACAGACCTCACTAGCGTCTTGAGTCGATCCCAGGACTCATAGAGATTTTCATGTACCGTTTGCTTGAAATTAGTAATCTGACCCCTCAAAGCATTCGTCCTCTGTGGTGGAAAATACTTTTTGTAGAAGGCCAGAGCGAGTGTGGTCCAGCCGGTAATACCCAATTCTTCTCGATTCAAGTTCTTCAACCAGTCTTTAGCATTATAAGTAAGGGAAAAAGGAAACAAGAACTCCTTGATCTTGTCAGCTGTCACCCTTTTAGAAACCGGAATAGAAGAACAGTAGTCAGCAAAGGTCTCCATATGCTTCCTCGGATCCTCCCCAGCCACACCCCTATACTTATCTTGCTGGACAAGCTTGATATAAGACGGACGAAGATCGAAAGAAGTTCAATCTTCGTCCGTTGTAAGTTTGAATCCTTGAGGTATACATGCAGTTGTAGGCTCAGAATGACTAGCAATATTAGGCATATTTGCTGGAATGGTAGTCTCAACAGTCGAATCTTCCTCGAAAATAAAACTGTCGAAGACGGTTTCAGAAGTACTCAAGTCTTCCTCCTGAATAGTCTTATCTAATCCTCTCTTCCTGCGTAGGAAGGTTCGTTCAGGCTTCGGATCAGCTTCCACTAATTCGAGCCTTTGGGACCTGCGCATACACAACTATAGAAAGAAAAAGATAAGAACAGTCTTAAGAAATTAAAAATTCCTTAAGACGAGACAGAAATAAATAAACAGAAAATTAAATTGCCTCCCCGGCAACGGCGCCAAAATTTGATGTGGTCGTTATACACCAAAAATAAAACCTAAGTCAACTAACTAAGAAGATAGCGGAAGTAGGGTCGATCTCCACAGGGAGGAAACTAATTAACTGAAATCTAAATCTGCAAGTAACAATCTGGGGGGTTTTGAAATGGTGTTAACTAAACTAAATAAGATTAAAGGAAAGAGAAATAAAGGAAGAAATAAATATGAAATAAATCAGATAAAGAGGGAATATGCCAGGATTCGGTCTACTGCAGCATCGGCATCTATGGGTCAACTAAGTCAGCCAATCTATCAATGAGAAGGGCAATGGTTTTCTCCTCTCGGTCTCAAACCACCCTAGGGATTTTCCTAATTAACTCTCGTCCTCTTAGGAGTCACCTATCAATTCTAAGCAAGCCTTCCCTTCCCATCTCTCGATCCAGGTCGGGGTTAACTACCTAGCCTAGTCTCCTGCGTATACTCATTCGACTAAACCTCAATTAAATTGCTTAGATTGATTCTCATATTCAAGACTAACTAAAATAATCTATCCTAACATGCCTCTACTACAGTTTCCCTCATCCCAACACACAAAGGAATTAGCTACTCATGCTATTAACTATGCTAACAAAGACGATTAAACATATGACGATAGACATAAATAAATCGTAATTAATAAGCATAAACAATAACAACACAACAATTAAGTAGAGTAAGTAGTAATTAAGATTAAGATAAAGGTAAGAGTAAAAGAGAGAAATTGTTTACAATCTTAGCAATCCGGCGTAAAGAACAATCCACGTCGAATAAACCTAAATGAAAACCAAAGATTAAAAGTTCAGAAACTAATGAAAGATTAATGTCTGCTAATTATGAATGATAAGTTGTGAATAATAATAACTGCCTCCTCGAATGACGTAAATAAGAGTCATATATAGTGTCTAACACGACTCTAACCCTAATTAAGCTATGGACTTGCAGCCCGTGATAGGATCCACTCGATCGAGGGAAATAACCCTTCGATCGAGGCTTTTATTCATGGAAATCAGTCGATCGAGCACTTTATCTACTCGATCGACCAACTGGTATAAAGCTCCTACTCGATCGAGCAAAGGATGTAGCTCGATCGAGGTCTTCTGGCTTCAACTTACCTCGATCGACCAAATGCATAGTTGATCGAGGTCTTCTGGCATAGTACGTAGTGTGAGTCATGACTTGGGCTTGATAATGAATGGTTTCGCGCTTTCCCATGCAAGAGCTCCTGTTCCGTTCCTTCCTTCTCATACAATGCAGGCAAGGGGACTGTTTTGATGGCGGAGTGTCTGCTACTATGGGCTTTGTAACCTGAAAAAAATAGGAATGAAAGTACAAGTAGCAAATAGGGGATATGGTGAAATACTATCCAATAAATTGACATGAAATGCGTGTATAAATGGCCTAAAAAGTTATATAAATACACGCATCATCCGCCATTTCTTGTTTGAAAGGGTTGTTTGTTGGTGAGTTTGGTGGAATTGGAGAATTTGGTATTGTGGGTGAAAGGGTGTTGTTGGAATTTTGTGAGGAAGTGGGTGAATTTATGGGGGAGTGGGTTGGAGGGTGATTTGTTGGTATTATGAGGGGTGGTAAAGTGGGAGGTGGTGTTTGTGAGGTTGAAGTCTCAATTGTGGGTGGTGGAGTATTTGTGGGGGTAAGGATGGGTGGTGATCTTCTTAAGGAAGCAAGTAATTGTCTTCTTCGCCCGGAAAGTCTTCTCAATCTCTCGATCAAGCGGGAAAAGATGTCCGATAAAACACCTACTCATGCACTCAAAGAAAGATCAAATAGTCCTAATGCAAATAGATGCACTAGGACAAATGGAAAATCAAACAAATAAAAGTGAACTAAGCCTAAAATCAATTAAACTATCTTATCCAATATCGTCGTCCCCGGCAACGGCGC
>JAIUZE010012871.1:0-38018 GCA_022085475.1 Heliosperma pusillum | reverse complement strand
GTGGATCTTCCATATCAGAAAATTCTTACTACGCAAAATAAAGTGTAAAGAATTAGCTATGATCTTAAAAGCTTGTACCTTGACACAAAAATTAAAACTATTTGTTGTCTCCGTTTAGTAATTTAAAAACAAACAAGTTAATACTTTATACTAACTTATCATATAAAAAGGGGGGTAACTTATTATAATTTAATATTTTGAAGGATAGATAAGAAATAAGACATTTTGTTATGGTTTTTGGTCTCATCTCCAAAATATGGAAAATACTTCTAATATCTTAGCACATGCGTCTTCTTCTTGTTCTCTTCATAAGTCAAATGTTAGTAAAGTAGATTATCTTTATGAAGTAGAGTATGTAAATGAAAATAGTAAGGTCCCTATTACTCAACTTCCTTGTTAAATCCATATCAAGCCTTTACAAAACCAAATTCCTCATTTCCAAAAGTTATCAAACAAGCACTTGGCCCACATAAAAATACAGTTATAGAAATTGTTCTAGCCTCACAGTTAGAACAACCTTTTGTTCCAGCTAATGAAGCGGAACAAATGATTCCTCTCCAACTTAATGAAGCGAAACAAGTAATTACACCCACCTTCATTATGGAGCAGTTCGTTTAGCACTAACTCTCCATGGAATGAAAAGTCTACCTGTTGTAGCACGAATAGCCTTACTTGATACAATGTTCAAAGAATACAAACATGCGTGTATTGCAACCATTCAAACAACACTCAATGGAGGTACTGTATTTATCACCCTATTTCCAAATTTTAACATGGCATTAGAAGACCCACAAATACCCCAAAATCTTCAAATCCAACTACAAATAACTGGAACTCCACAAGTTGGAAATATATATAAAACAACTCTTCATCATCAAATGGCATATAGAGTTCAAAACCATGCAATGGATCTTAGTCTTCCAAGAGATACAAATGTTACTCTCTTTATTCAATTAGAATCACAACATAGCCCATCTTGTATTCATATCCCTAGACAAATTCCGAAAGATGAACTCATCAAACTACTCCCAGAGTCTTGGATTACCAACTATGAAAAAATACATGAAATAAACACTCCTCAACAATCCCTAGACTCCAAAATTACCAAACAAAAAGATCGCAACATTGGAATTTTTTTCAAAAAGGAACCAGATGCAAAGTCTTGTCCACCAATTTTCTGTACTGAAATAAATACTATCACTCCACTTTTCATCCCAATGAAACAAAACGAGAGTTATCTTAACATTCTTATACATTCGTTTAACTCTCTTGGAGACCTAGTATATGTATTTAAAGACGATTCAGGACACAAATTCTTTGATGTCCATGACTGTGAAAATTGCATGCTAACAGACTTAGATGAGGATGATTACCCAAAGAAAAGAAATAGAAACAAAAAATCTTCTCAACAAATTCTTAAAGAAAAATATGTGTCAGGTGATCCAAATGTTGTCCTCCTAGGAGAACCAACTGGAAAAACTCTATGTACAATATTCAAAACAAGAAAAACATGAAAATCCACAAAAAGATATCAAACCATGCTACATGTTTGGTCCATCCTCTCCTCAAGACACGGACTTTTCAACAACAGAATTTGAGGAAGAAAGTTCTTAACATTCTTGGAAGATTGATGATAACTATTTATATACATATTTTATGCTTCCCCTAGTCACAAATAACTCGATTTACCGTTTTTCCTTGCTTATTCTATGCTATTTTAGCTAGAATATTGATTCTGCCGCTTTTGTTATGTTTTAATGCAGATTGGATGCATTTGGAGCTTTTGAGTTGATATGGAGCATAGCGGAGTAGGATCGTAGAAGCTAGGCACGGAAATCGAGGAAGAAAAGAGAATAAATGAAGGAAAGTGAAGGAAACGAGCTAAATGAAGGTCTGCTCGATCGAGCAGAACAACATTGCTCGACCGAGTCGTGGTCAGGTCTTGCTCGATCAAGCAGAAGTGCCTTGCTCGATCGAGCAAGCTATATTTCGGCGGCTTTTTCGTGTTTTCCTTAATTTTAACCTAATTAGTAGGATCTTTTGTATTATAAAAAGAAAGCTCGTCTTTCTTAATTAGACATACTTTTATATACTTTCATATGCTTTCTTAGGCTTTTCAATGCTTTATTGCTTTAAATTAGAAAACCTAATTTAGTTTGCTTGCCTCCGGATTTTATTCATCAAAGACGATTGTCTTTAGTTCAACTTGTAATCGGTATTCTTCAATCTTTCTTAGTTATTTATTTAATTGTCTTCTTGTTCTTTAATTATTCATTGTTCATCCTTTCATAATTGTTAATCATGTTTACTTTAATTATTATTGTTGTTGTTTATATCGTTATGAGTAGCTAAATTCCTTTCTAGGGTTGAAAGGGGATCTAGGATTGTTAGAAGGGGTAGATTAATTAATTGAATTGCAATTGCGTGGTTATCGTTTGATTATCGTTTTAATTCTAGTTGTTTGATTATTGGCCAGGATTAATTAACTAGTCTCGCAAATTAGGATTGACACCGACCGGGTTAAGACTAAGATAGGCTTCGATAATTGAATAGAACTCGTTTAATGATAGCGATCACATGTTAAATTGTAGATCTAAAGAGCATAATTGAATCGACCGATCTTGTGACCTTAGATAACTTTATTGCATGATAGTTGACTACATCCTTATCCCTGAACAATAATCCTAGTGAACCTGTGACCCTAGACTTTTAATCTCATTGTTTCAACCTTATTAGTTTGTTATTGCTTATAGTTAGTTATTGCTTATTATTAGTTATTATTATTGTTATTAGTTGTTATTGTTTACTTTAGTTGTTGTTATTAATTGCTATTAGTTTAGAAACCACAATCAAAACCCAGAAATTGTTACTTAAGAGACAAACCTAGTTTAACAGATTAGAATACTACCGCCTCCGTGTGGATTCGATACCTTGCTTACCGCTGACTATTAGTTAGTAGTGAATTAGGTTTACTTTGATTAAGGAGACGCGACTTTATCCTTATCAAATTTGGCGCCGTTATATAGCTTGCTCGATCGAGCAAAGATCGAAAATCCAGTCACTAAAAATCCGGATGGTTCAACAAAACAAATAAGTGCTGCAGAAGCAACATTAAACTGGCAGTCATAAAATGCACGAGCCCAAAACAATATGTTGCAACAAATAGATAAAAAGGTGGCTATTATGGATCTTGCAGTAAAAGAGATACATCAAAAGATCTCTTCATTACGCCAAGTACTGTTGCGACTTGCAATAACAGCTTCTATAGCATCTTCACTTATTTCACAAAAAGCGTCTGAATTAAAATCCTTAAAAGCACAATTATCTTCCTTACAAAATCCACCAAAATCACCACCAAATATGCCTTGTGACATATTTACCCCATACCCAGTTTATACACCACCCTTTGAGAAGCATCCACAACCCCTTCCTCTTCTACCTCCAGAACTAAGCCCTTTCGGAGCATCGTCATTCCTTACGACAAAAGTTCTTGAAGAAAGACATATAACGAAAAAGAGTCAATCTGCGTTAAAAGACGGAGAAAAAACATCATTAATAACTCAGATTGAACCTCCTACGACTCAAGATCAAGAGGACGCCTCACAATTCATGATAGAACATCATAATCTCATCTCCTCTCTTCTAACCAGTTTAGCCAGACCCAAAACAAAGAAACCCACATCTCAAAATTCAATAGACGAGGTTTTAATGCCAGAATTTATGATGGCTGAGCCAACCCAGGTTGAGGAAGTGGTTCAGAGTGAGACAGAAAATTCAGAGGAACATGACCAACCTAATGCTCATCCTCCACCCGGTTGAAATCTTAAATGTCAAGATATACCAGGTCATGGCTTTTCTTTCGATAACATTCCGCCCTCAAAATGGAGAGATAAAATCTATGAAATGCATGCCTGGTGTACCGAACAACTTCTTTTCCCTGAAGCTAAACTTATAACTGCGGTAGATAGATTAGTGTCAAGATTTTATGGCCGTCTGAAGCAGTGGTAGATTAGTCTCGGAACTTATCGATAACTGCAAACCCGACAGTCCCCTACAGTTGACGCCTTCATTGGAAATATCCATAATGAATTTCTTGGTGCTTGGGATCATTACAGAACTCAAGTAAGAGAAGAATTCCTCAGCATGAAATGTTGTTCATTTATGTGGAAAGATCTTGAACGACATTATGAAAGGATGTCCAAGCGATTTTATGCTCTTAGAGGTATGGATGATGTAAATCTCAAACAAGCTTATTTAAATTCTCTTCCAGAGCCATTGGGAAATGAAACCGCTAGGCAGTTTTTCCTCAAAAATCATACCTCCGGGTACTGCTACATTGGGAGAACTCTACCAAACATCTCTTGCAGCTCTTGAAAAACTATGTAACCATCAGAAGTTTTTCAAGCAACTACAAGAACAAGGAAAGCTTTTAGGAAAAGCTTGCGATCATCCAGAGCTTTCCATCAAGTGCAAACCAAAGATATGTGGATGCACGTCCTCAGAAGGAAGAAAAAACAAGGTATACAGAAATAGATGGAAGAAAAAGTTCCCACAATTGTCTGGAAATAAAAAATGGAAATTTTTCAGAAAGAAAAAACAACGAGGGTTCAAGAAGTCTGATCGATGCTATATTTGCAAAAAGAAGGGGCATTATACAAAATACTGTTTGAACAAAAAGAAAAGAGATAACCTTTTGGGATACTTAGCTCAAATTGAAGACATTGATGATGCAGATATTGAGTCCATCTTCTCCCTTGATGATGAACCAACAAATGAAACCATTTTGGCAATGGGAATGGAGTTTGAAGAAGATTCATCTAGAGATTCAGATCAAGACTCTGAAGAGGATGAAGGTATTACCGACCAGTTTGTCAGGTTTGATCTTTATCCTATAGAAGCCTGTAAAGCAGAACCACAAAATGATATTATCCCAACTTATCCTTTTCAGCCTTCCCCAAATGCAAAAAATTTACATTTTCCCAAACAAATACGACAACCCCATACTTGTTATTGCATATTTTGATACTGGTGTTGCATCCTCCATAATCAAACCAAATATTCTTCCCCCATCACATTAGGAGGCATGTTATGTAGCGTTTAAAGCAGCAAATGGGCAGGTTTTCTATATATCTCTTAAAAGTAAGCCGATTTACATTCAGTTGTTTCCGGGTTACATGTTGAAAACTAGAGTATATGGCTCTGATTTCCCGGAAAAGCCTTTATACTTGGTTTTGATATTCTTCATAGTCTCAAAAGTGTACCATGGCATCCAAAAGGTCTAAAACACAAAACCATTTGTTACCATGGACGTCAACCCCACACCTTTATTCTTATGAAATCCTTCATCCCATAAGAGATAACATAGCCAAAACCTCATGTGCTGAATCCCACTCTAAATTTATCACAAAATGCTCTTCCCCATTATGGCAGAACCCTGAATTCTTTATAACTTTGCCATTCAAAAAGAATGAAGACATCAACCCAACAAAAGCAAGCCATATGGGAATAAACCTTAGACCATTACAGTCTCGCTCTCCAATAAATTGACCAACTACAAAAAGAAACCTAATTGAGCCAACCACCTCCCCATGGGCGTGTGAAGTATTTTATGTCAATAAAAGAGCAGAACAAGTACGAGGAAAGTTAAGGTTAGATATCAATTACCAACCTCTTAACCATTTCCTTACCGATGACAAGTTTCCACTACCAAAAAGAGAAGTTCTTTTTTAAAAACTACCCCAAGCACAAGTATTCTCAAAATTTGATCTTAAGGCCAAATTTTTGCAACTAGGGACTAGACTAGAAGAAAGACCAAAAACCGCTTTCTGCATTCCTGATAGACATTACCAATGGAAGGTCATGCCATTTGGGTTAAAAACAGCTCCATCCTTATTCCATAAAGCAATGATCAAGATCTTCGAACCAATCCTCACAAGTGCCTTGGTATATATAGACGACATTCTCTTGTGCTCCATGGATAATGATTCACACTCTGCCTTACTTGCAAAGTTTCATTATATTGTTCAACAATATGGGATAATGCTTTCGGAGAAAAACATGGTCGTCGGAGAAACAAAAATTGATTTTATGGGGATGCATATCTCCAGAAGTGAATACTATCTGTAGCCTCATATCGTTACACAACTTGAAGAATTCCCAGATGAAAAGCTCTCGTACAAACAAATCCAACAATTTCTTGGCATTGTCAATTATATGCCATATTTTCTCCATGACCTAGCAAAGCACTGGTCAATATTATCAACCCAGCTAAAGAAAGACGCGGCTCCATAGAACCAGAAATGCACAGAGGCAATAAAGGAGTTAAAACAAATTACAAAAACTCTCCCGGCATTAAAAATCCCATCAAAAGGAAGAAGAATTCTACAGACAGATGCAAGTGATTGATATTAGGGTGCTGTTCTACTTGAAGAAGATGAGAAGGGCAACATGCAGATATGTGGCTATAAGAGCAGAGCTTTCAAAGAAAGCGAGAAAAACTACCACTCTACATACAAAGAAATTCTCGCGGTTAAAAGAGGTATTGAAAAATTTGAGTTTCATCTTATTGGGCACCATTTTCTCATAGAAATGGACATGTCGTCATTCCCAGAGATGATAAAATTTAAGTAAAAGACTCTTCCCCAAGCATAGCTACTCCGATGGGCAAGTTGGTTTTCTCAATGGAAATTTGAGGTCAAACATATAAAAGAAAAAGATAATTTCCTTCCATATTTTCTATCAAGAACCCAACGTCAAATTTCATCCATCATCCTTATGATCTATATGATCAAGCTCGCACAGCCAGAGAAGGAATCGGTAGAATCTTTGGTGAGTCATATGCCTAAAGTTTTGTAAGAAGACCTCCTTAAGAAGGTCCTGACAACCAGGGGTATTGAAACTCTTCATAGACTCCTTGTCTTGTACGTCCATAGATATGGATTGGATTAGGGCCCCCTTCTTGGTCTACCTTACAATCCTACATATCCACATCTCACCACCATCCACCTAAATCCAAAACATTACGGAAGATTTCCTCCTGAAGCCTATCTCCTACTCTTGTATCTTGATGAATTATATACTATAGGGGTACTTATAGAAAAAAGCCCAATGTTACAGTATTTGGCAAAGTGTCTTCTGATCAGAAGGAAGCCACAATACAAACTATTGAACAAATGGTTATCACTGTTTCAAGATACCACGCAGGGGCAAGAAAATATGCGGAAAAAGGAAGGTCATACAATATTCATCACCTTCAAGATCACTATCTTCCAAATCTGAAAAGACAACGATATCCAAGTACACCGAAGCTATGACACCCAAGTTCTGTCAGGTTATGAAGAATCATCGTCTACGGAAAAAACATTTTCTCAAACAAACAAGTGAACTAGCAGCCATCAATGGAGTAAAAGAATCAAGCATAAGTAAGGGATTATTTTGCTCACTCACGACAAATTGGCACCATACAGACACGTATCCTCAAAACTTTGTCTGTGGAATCAGAAAAGCACCACATGGCTTTCATAGCCAATACTCCAGTCCCATAAGTGATTATGATCACCCACGATACAGAGTTGAAGGGCACCCACGTGAAATTAAAAAGTATATTCCAGGTCTAAGTATATTCCAGAAGTGAAGAAAGCGATTCTGATGACAGTGACAACTCGGTGTGAACACCGCCCTCTTTTGGAGACGGGGGGAATGGAGACAAAGAAATGTAAATAATTAAGCAAAATTATAGATTTTTGCTCTGTAATTCTGAGTTCAACGATGAGGAATGATCTTCTTTCACACAATAAAAGAGTATTTGAAAAGGTTTAAAATAATATCTCATGTTCGGTCATTTGTTTACTTTTACTTTTACCAGAAAGATCATAATAAGAGTGGGGGCTATTAGTGATTCTACTATGTGGATGACAAATGCACAATAATCCCATTGAAGAATCAAATTATTCATAAATAACATTTCTAATCTTGAAAGGTAAACAAATAAATGAGACACCTTAAAATGGAAATAATAAAAGAAAGACCGGGACGGAGAAAAGAAATCCTTAAAATGAATTAGACACCTTAAAATGGAAATAATAGTATTTTTCTTTGAAAAACCTATGAGACTTTTGGACATCAATACTATATACTCCCTCATATCTAATCCAATGTACTCACTTTACATTTTGGGACAATCCAGCCCAATGTACCCATTTTCTTTATTGGCAAAATGTGGAATAATATACCCTCATTACAATCTTTTATTTACACAAAATACCATAACTCTCATCCACTTTACTCACAAAAAGTAAGGGTACATGAGTCTTTTTACCATTTTTATGTGACTTTTCTTAAGACTTGTGTCCACCCACGGGTACATCGGTTTGGATTGGAGGGAGTATATATTATCCGGAAACCAGGGGGCAGTAATGAAATGGCATAAATATATAAAAATTCATATACTATTTCGTTTAGATGCATAAAGTTGTAAATTGTTTAGCATATCAATCATAATATAAGAAGGTTGGGTTTTGCAAACCATAGGAGGTAAATAAATAAATCAGGATTCACAAAAGATAAAATATTTCATAATACTGTAAATTTGTATTTTAATTAGTATTTAATTGATTATAATCTACTTTTTAATATTTATTTAAAATAATTATAACAATATTGCCATGTGTGACTATTTGATTAGTAAAAATAACAATAATTGTCGTAGAAGTAGTGAAACTAATAGTAGTAACAACCAAAGTAGTGAAATTAATAGTATCAAATGCGGGAGTAGTGAAAGTAACAATAATGACGACGGGAGTACTGAAAGTAATAATAGTTACAACGAATGTAGAAAATTAATAATAGTAATAGCATTATTATGTGTTGCCGTGAAAGTAATAATGTTAATTAACAACTAAAGTAATGGATGTGTCATAATTTTTGATAAATTTATCTCCATTTGTTTTATAATTTCCACATTCTATTTAGCGAATATCATTTTCTCTCTTAAACGAAATTATAATAATTTTTCCTTTAAATCCCATTATCTATTTACTTTTATGCATAAATTTAGAATCATTAGATGTTATCATAATGCTATTTGGACTTTAAAAAGGATAGACCTCGCAAGTTATAAAAACAAATGGAGAGGATGGATATCGACACTGATATTACCCCTACATTTAAATGGTACAACGTAGTGTTCTATAAACTCTTCTGAGTCCCTTATAAAAATTGCCAACTCATTGAAAGTGCCCATGTTTATTTTTTCTAATAAAATTATATGATTATTCAACGGTTTTTTCCTATAACTAGTGAAGGCAAGGTTCTACATTGAAAAAAGAAAACTAAATTCGAAACGTATTATTACATGTATTTAGATTAAATTTAGATTATACTCTATTATGGTAAATTATATATCAATTACTAAAGCTAATATTACATAAAACTCCTAGAAAAGGTGGATATACTCTCCCAAGTCCATATGCATGAACATTTGTGATTCTACATACGTTTATAGTTGATTTATTTTGAAATTCGAAATATACATGTTCGTCTCCAATACTTTGGATTAAAAGATTAAGGTTGTCAAGGGCGATTAGGGTGTGGTGAGTTGCCATGTAAGATAGTGTAAACAAAAACATGGCCAAAATAGAATGAAACGTTCTTAAAAAAGGGTAAAAGTTAAAAACTACATTATTTGCCAAAATTGAATAATTGTGCAGTTGGTGTGTTACAACTGTTCAATCTTCGAGATTGATAGGTCGTAAATACTAGAAACCGCAGTGGATTGGGGGTGGAGAAACCCCCTGGGATTCTAGCTAAAACAAATAAAATAGAAGAAGGGGATTAGAAGAAGCTGACATTGGATAATTCATTCAAATGATTTTCATGAATGATTACATTAGAATAAGACACTTGCTTATATAGGAAATGAAGGACAGATACAATGAGTAGAGAAAGTTACTAAACTACCCCTCACATAATTTTGGTGTGTATCATTACCCACCCCATGAAATGATCCTTGTCCTCTAGGATCAAAGAGAGACGGTATTCTTGGAAAGACGCAACAAAACACATTGAGGGGGCAGAATAATCAACAAATCATCATTGACATGTATCATCGACAAACCTCCGGGATCAAAAACATAGATGGCAGAAGACTTGTTAAACCATTTTATAGCCAACCTCGGATTCTCGTTGAATAACCAAGATGATAATTTCTTCGGCTCTAGGATCGTGGAGCTTACCTCACTAGTATCTCCCGCATCAAACTCATCAAAGACCCAAATATTGACATTGAATTTACCAAGTTCATTACAGTGTTGAGACCTTATTAATAGTAGCATTGCCCTTTGTGCCAGGTTATATTGCTTTAGTTTTTCCTTGCACTAATCTTCTTCACAGTATCGACATGAGAAGGGCTGTAATTTATTCCACCTGGGTCAAAAATGAAGAGGTTGCCGTAGCTTGTAGTATACCGAGTTAGATAAAAAAAACAAATAAACGACTTTAAACTCGTTTGAAGGGGCCAAGATAACTTGATCAGCCAAATCAATCTTCTTATGCTCATTCCCAAATTGATACATGTGAGTCAAGACATGCTAATTCCTCAACACCTTATCCTTGCTTACACTTTCAAAATTTGCATGCTTATCATGCCTATCTATACCATTCTCCGTATAGTCACTCCAATATTCAATCAACAAGAGATAATCCAAAAATATTCTTGCAAATTCACGTTATTCGGATTCCTCCAACTTACAAGAAACACGACATTTGAGCGAGTATTATCATATTGGATAGAAGGAGCTCTATTGTGTTATATAGTCCATTCCCAAGAATCTAATCCATTAGTTTACCCCATCTATGTACCACGTTCCCCTTGAAAACACCCTTGTCTTCAAGGGTGATGGCAAGAATGCATTCCGGTAAGATTTTAACACAAGTTATACCGATAGGGATCTTTAGATTATACACGGAGCAAAACATGTAAGCAAATAGACATATCAGCTTATGACCATTCAACATATTTTGGATAACCAATGAACTCCAATATCCTCCCGGGTAAAAAATGATTAACTTTGGGTCAGAGTAAGCATGTGATAAACATATTTGCTGACCTTATACATTGAAGTCAATAAGAAAATAAGCCTAATAAGAGCAAAGAGATGAAATCATATCGGCCCTTTTGGGATACTTACATCACCATCATACTCAGTTTGAATGCAATGGCCACATAACAGTTCATAATTATGCTGAAAATGAGGGACAACTAGTATTATTCACCCTCTTCTCCAAAACTAAATTACCAAATATTTTATCTGGAATCAAAAACCTATTCTCTATCACAACAAATTGGAGAAAAGGCTTAGGTATAACCTTAATCACTGTTGGCATCGCTGTATTCGCATGCTCAATGATGGTCACCGCTGATATAGACTCGTTTCCTAGTTCACACATTTCGCCAAGCATGTGGCTCACATTTGTCATTTCCTCATCTTCGGCTGAATTGTACCCAATATATTGTTGATGATCACATTCACAAGATTTATCCCCCTCAACTTTTGCACTTCGAGCCATTTCTCGAATAAAAAGTGGTAGAGACGTTTCACCAAACAAGTTATGGGCATTTGATTCTAGGCCATCTACTAGATCATTATAATCAGTTTGAGGCTCGGGAACATCTGCACAAACTAATATTTCCCCATTTTTGTTAATTTTAGAATCCTTGTCAGCAACTATGGCGACTTGGTTGACAATTGGTTCCACCATTTGAAACTAATTTATGCATGAAGTTGGTGTAGGAGTATCATCAAACACTTGGTGTGCTTGAATTACAGGAGTGATGAAATTAAAAATACTCTCAGTAGAAGACTTGTGACACCCCGTGATTTCGCAATAAAGTAAACACATAGATTTGCAGCGGAAATACAAGATTTTTAAAACTTTAAAAGCAAAACCGCGAATGTCACTATATTATAAAACCAAAACTTAGTTTAATAAATCGTTTGTATAAAATATAACTTAAATAAATGCAAGGGATCCCGATCCCTTGATGAGTACAAGTAGCATAATAAAACTACAATAAATTATAACGCTACTGGTGAATCGCTGTAAGTACAACGTTCGCTAGCTCACTCGTCACAACCTCATGTAACACCAACCTGCAACTTGTTCATTCATGAAACATGAATGCCACAGTCAGTGAGGAGTAACTCAGGGTTCTCCCAGCCATATCACATCAAAACGCACATAAGCAAGTATAAAAATTAAACATGTATGCATGTATCATCATGCATACATACATATCATGTCGGTTATAAGTAGAGCATCATCATGTGAAACATCCATCGTATCATCATCATGCAACATCACTCGGGTAAGACTCCCCTTGGCAACCATGTGTACACTAAGGACTTACATCACACCATTAACGACATATGCTTGAGAAGGTTAGGGGCTCAACATACAAACCAATCAAAGGCATCCAATCATTCTAAGTATACAAACCATCATATGATCAAACATAAGCAAACACACTCTCACTATAGATGAAACGCACTAGCATCTGTACATTGCAAGACAGGTTAAATACGAGTCCACATGATAAGGCGTTTCCATGAACCGTATGCGATAAGGCATTTCGCATACTCATGACGAAGACAAACATGTCCACGGGATAAGGGGTTTCCCTGAACTGTATGCAATAAAGCATTTCGCACACACATGACTCTAATCCTCTCGGTAGGACGGCGTTAATAATACGGTCCTAGTCTAAATCTTCCAGACTCTCGGGATATGGGCATTTCCCGATTCGACAAGTGGTAAGGCGTTCCACATCCAAGACTCGAGATAAGGCGTTTCTCAAGTACCCCAAATCCGGCAAGGGCAGGTAACGGAACAGGCGGATAGAGCACAAGCACCCAACCCCAGCTTATAGGCATGGGGAGGAGGTCTAAACGCCAAGCAAGCACGGCTACATGCAAATAACACCACCTCACAAGGATACAACATTTGACGGTCGGGTCGATCAACGAATTGCGTTTGCCTCCCAACAACGTCGTCATATCTCGACTAACAGATGCACAAAAGCATCAAAGTTGTACCCCTATCGCTCCGAGATCAAGTCTAACGAGTATAGAGGTGCAACCGGGAAATGAGAGTTTCAAACATCCAATAAACAAGACTCAATCCATTGCTCAAGGCATAGTCGACTCAAGGGGAAAACATGATAAACCTGTCACTAAACATGTGAGAAAAGCATAATAAAAATGTAAAAATGATAAACATGAGTCAATTCGTGATAAATAAGCATTAGAGCAAGTTTAAGAAGTATAATGAATAAGAAACATAGATCTCATCTCAAAACAACAAGTTTGGAAACTAGCTAAAATAAGGGTCCACTTCAAACGGTCATAAGTAGAGTTATAGACATGCAAATGCAGTAATTCTAAGTGGAGGTAATAGCTTATCCTCTTACGGTTCCAAAGGTAGGTCACACGCCTCAACCAGACAAGTAACAAAGAAGATATGACCATTTTACGAAAAAGGGCCGGTTGGACCCGACCCGCCCGGGTTGAGATGGACCCGCCCAGGTTAAAAGTGTCCTGCTCGGGTTCAAGGCTCAAAACCGCCTGGGTTGGACTGGACCCGCCCGGGTTCTATTCAAATCCGCAAGGGTTCAAGCCAAAATTCACCCAAACTTCAAGTTTAAGCCAAACAAGTTCATATTCATTTGTAATTACCAACATAAACCATCGTAAATCATCATTTAACATAACATATGAGCATCATAACATTCCATATGACATTAAAAGCATAATTAAGTTATCATTTAAGACTTAAATACAAGTTATTTCAGCAACAAGAAGGTAATTCATCATCAACACCACCAAGTTTTCATCAAATTGGGACATAGAAGATGAATTTTAACAATTAAATATATTGTAGTCATAGATCTATACTAGTATCTACACAAGAACTCGTCTTTCACATGGAAACTAGTCTAAAACACGTAGAAAAGCACATAATTTGTGATACCGAGTAACCCGTCAACATTACCTCGGTTAGCACTTCAAATATTCATTGCCCAAACTAACCATCAACCCACACGAATCCCTTGACCCAAAATCTGCAAAGTCCGCCCTTTTACCGACAAATAATATAGTAGAAGCTCAAACCGAAATTTATGGAAAATCGGTCTTAAAATAAGGTTAAAAGTTTCAATATTTTATTGGCTAGAAAGAAAGAGGATGGTGAGAGGATTCCGAAATATTAAACGGAATTAAATTTGGTTAAGAAACGAATAAAGTTGTGTCCGTCTTAAGTTTAGATCTACAAAAATGAGTTTTATAAAAAAGTTTGAGGAAATAGATATTTTATGGTATGAAAATGAAGAGGAAGATGAGAGGAGAAGATTGATATCAAAATCGTCGAGTTTCATTGAGAGACGGAGAAATGACATCCGTCTTAAGTTTAGGAAGTTATGGAGGTTTAATTGTAGTTTTTGGTTTTTTGAGGAAGAAGATGATGGTGAATGAATATGTTGCTGAAATTTGAGGAGGAAGACGGAGATATTTGTTGGGTTTGTTTTAAGAAGATGAATAATAGAAGGCCCAAATTTCATATTGGGTCACCTCACTTGGATTTTCGCGTAAAATCCGATTTTGAACTCATAACAGACTGAAATGCGACGATTTCTACCCAACTAAACTATATTCTATTTAACATTAATTTAAAGACACGAAATAATTAATTATCGACTCATAATATTTTAATCAATAAAAGTAAAAGACGAATTTATAAAATTTACGACTTTAGTAAATTACTCATTATTATAAAATCTAGGGTTACAAGACTCGTGTACCTGTTTTTTGGATAAACCATTAGATTTAGGATTGGTTTTCGGTGTATCTGGTGCGATAACTTTTTCGAACACTTGGTGTTCATCTTTGACAAGTTGATCAGGATCAATCACCGTCTTCTGCACTTGTTTTACGCATAAACTTGGTTCAGGCAATATACCGAACAGTTTGTGTGCATTAGTCCCAGGAAGAGTTGGTGCCTGCATTGTTACAAGATTGCAGCAAGAATCGTCGAACAGTTGGTGCTCATCGTTAACAAGATGATCTAATTTCAATGCAATGAGACAATTCCTCGGTAATGTACGCATACCAACGGTCCCTTGTAAACTCCTTGCAAATACCAAGTTCGAAACGGCGATGGTAAGCTTCTGCATTTGCGTGGAGAGAGATGCGATTTCGTCGGAAAGTTCCATAGTCACAAGCTTTTTTTTTTTTATTAAATGGATAGATTGGCAGTCACTAGTCCGAGGATGGACTAGCTTTGATACCACTGTTACAACTGTGATTTCGGGCTAGTGGATTGGGGTTCGGGGTGGAGAAACCACCTGAGATTCTAGCTAAAACAAATAAAACAGAATAAGGTGATTAGAAGAAGGTGACATTGGATAATTTCATTCAAATGATTTTCATGGATGATTACATTAGAATAAGACACTTGGTTCTATAGAAAATGAAGGACAAATACAATAATTAGAGAAAGTTACTAAACTACCCCTCACATAATTTTGGTGTATATCATGATGGTAATTATTGTGTAGTTTGTGTAAAGACTTTTTCTTGGATATCTCTAAAATTGTGTATAAATCATATAAAATTTGGCAAATTCATAAAAGTCATAATCTTTGACCATTCGTTTTGGAGGGGTACTCATAACTTTTTCATTATGTTTATTTTGTTTACCGAGATTTACTCTACATTTCTATTAAATTTCTTTGGTACACTATTCTATCATATATTAAAATTGCACCAGAAGTTGAACTTTTGTCAATTTCCGTTGACGACTATTTCGTATTTTCAGTCTCACTCAATGTAGGACTCTTTTTTTCTTTTCTTTTTTTACTTTATACGGACTAGAGCATATGAAATGTGATTTTGGATTAGCTCTTGAGATTTCGGGCCGTGCCTCAATTTTTGATTTTGAACAAAGCCACGAAGATTCATTGACCTCCCTGTTATTTATAGAGTGGGATAAGAGCATTAAAACCATATATGAGATGATTTTTGAAGTTAACTTGAAGTTGAAACATTGAATATACACATTGGAAAACAATAATCTTTTATTGTTAATTATAATCAAGTAGCACAAATAAGAGGAAGCATAATGTAAACAAGACGCAAATGAGTGAATGACCCTTAGCTTGCTGACAAGGTGCAAGAACTAGAAATAAAAGGTAAAACAAATCAAACATATGAAAATTATAAGAAATAATTAAAAATGTGTAACCATCATCAAGTGTTGTTCATAAATAATGTCCCCATATCGGAACTACTTGCACCTGCGGTTGAAAAAGCCGGAGCATTCAAGTTTTCCGCAACATGCTACGAATAAGCATCGGTCACCTTCTCCATTACATCCTCTTTCTGTATCTGTAAGATTAAATTCCAACGTTAGGCATCATTTGTATATTAATCCCATGCATTATTTGCTTTTAAGTGTGTGTTTGGATAGGAGGATTTGAGGGTCATGAAGGGGAGAGAAAGAGAGGAATGGGAAATCCATTGTTTGGTTAACATAACGGACAATGGAGGATTTGGAGGCAAGGGACTCCCTTTCCTGACCCTCCAAATCCTCTTATCCAAATAAGGATTTCTCTCCTCTATCAAAGCACACCACAATTGTTATACTGTGAATTTTAAAACATATAGTTTGATTTTAGTAACGTATGCATACCTTTTTCGCATATTCCACCCAACGTACCCCCTCTATTATTACAAAAGGCTCCCCCACAACAACGAGTACCGACGCCGCATTCTTCTCCAATATCCGGACATCCTTGTGCTTTCTCGCTCATGATTTGAACTGAAATGTTTAGTAATAAAATATTACCACACTCATTATATTATTTTAAATGGGTCTATAGAGGGGTGTCTAAGGTTATGGGCAATCACGGGCGGTGAAATTGGGCCTTCGATTTTGGCCACTTAATTTACAAACTTTATTGATAAAATTCAACACAAATCTCGACGTATTGTATACTTGTACATTTATATTTGGGGTCTCATTTTCTTAATAAATGATACCGAGCACTAAATAATACAGAGTATAAAAAGTAAAATGTGAAGTTAATCTGATTATATTTGACCCATACTTCCCTCTATGGTGAGTCAAGACCTTCTCCATTTCCTAAAAGAAATGGAAAGGTAAGTTTCTTTCGATGGTTCGGATGTAATTCGGGATAGATCGAATGATTGTAAATACACTTTGTTGGGAAGTAAACCCAACAATAATCGAAAGCATAAGTTTGAATTCAAAGAAGCATTTAGAGTCTTTAGTGGTTACTATTTTGTAGATAAGTTAATATGTTATTCATTAGTAATACGAGTATATGTTACTAAGTGTAAATGTTAGGAGTTAGGATAGTTAGACATAAAGACTCTTAATATGGCTATGTTGGAGTTAGGATTTAGGACCTTATAAATAGAGGGTCATTAGTCATGTTGGCAAATGTGAGTGTTGTGCTTAATATCCTGAGTTAAGCATAGATTGAAATCTTGGCTAGTAGCTAAGTGTTGGAAGATTGATTCTATTGTTGTTGAGTGAAGAATAATAATACAAGGTTGAGTTGTGGTTAAGTCCAAAACAAAAATATTGTGTCTTTTGTCTTTATATTATTTGTACCAAAAACCCCAACACACTTGAATAGGAAAAGGTAAATGAATGAAAAAAAGATATATAATATAATATGAGTGTATTAGAGAGGAAATGAAAAAAAGAAATGGAAAAGATACAAATTGTTCTATGGTAATCCAAGGTTGTTGGACAATTATTAATTGCGATTTGCGAACTTAACAATGTTTTATTATAATCACCTGACTCTAAAATGAGGTGATTATAACGGCTCTTTTATAGTTAACCACCCATTTATTTGTTTCGGTAGTCGAGATTAAACACTTATTTGTATCAAGAAATGAGATACTTAACCTAAAAAATACCGTTGCACATTATACGTAATTAGTCATGTACAATAATTATTACGATTTTTCTAACGTGTGCCCTAAGGGCACACATTAAGAAGCTAAGTAGGGAAAGATTCATGAAATATGCTCACTAATTATGGAAAAAATATGTTCATACTTGCATTTTTGATGAGAATATCTCATGAATCTTTCCCTACTTAGCTTCTTAATGTGTGCCCTTAGGGCACACGTTAGAAAAACCGTAATTATTATTCAAGAAAAACACAGTTAAATAAATGGAATGCAAGATAATTAGTACTGTATTTAGTGTTGTTATTAAACAAGCGATGACTGTGAAGAAAGAAAGGGCACAATTTACCCATTACAAGGATGGCAAGAATGACCAACATGGTATTCTTGTATGAAATGAGCTTGCCCTCCATTTTAGAAAATAGTATTTCGTATTTACAGATAGTATTTGCTTTGTTTCTTGTTATAGTACTACAAAGGCTATCTTGTGGAGTATGTGCTTCATTACCAAAATAATCCACTATTTATACAATATTTTAATTTCCCTTACAAATGACGCGCTACAATAATGTAAATGTGTACATACAGCTCATATACGGACTATCGTAATAATGGTGAAAACGTGCCCAAGACTATCTTCTCATATGCGTATAATTATGTTAATATATTTTAGTGAATAAAATCTTTGACAATTTCTTCAAAGTATAACCGATAAGTAAACTATATTACTATACCATAAATTCTCGTAGAAGATGACGTATATCCGTCTTCAATAAAGACGGGTTAAATTCTCTCTCACAAATAAAGAGGTAAGTGGAAGGGCAAGTGAGAGGAGATTCAACCCGTTTTCATTAAAGACGGATATGCCTAGTATTCAATGAGACCAACTCAGGCTATACTCTCTCCCTTCCCAAATATTCCGTATTTCATTTTACCTTTGCTTTTGGGCAAAACTTAAGAAAAATGTAGGGGACTATTTGTGAGTAAAGGCATTGGAGGACAAGTAGATAATAGTCCGATTGGGGGATTAAGATACACATAGATAATTATCCTAATATAGAAAAGTAAACAGATGAATAAGATACCAAAAAATGGAAATGATAAATAAATGAGCGAGACAGATGAATTACATTATAAGACTACGTTATACATCTTATATTTTGGGAAATTAGGGAATCATGCATTAATTAGTTCATTGGAAAATGGTTTCATTAATAAGTATTTGGAAAATTCTGAATATGTAAAGTGTAGCTCCTTCAACAATACGGAGTATTTATTTTCAATATTCTAGGAAGTTGTTTAATGAAGTATTTAATTGTGCAATAACTTAAGTGTTACTGACTTAATGTATTCAATTCCTTAATACGTGTATTCTAAAATGACGTATATTTGAGAACGAAGGGGCTATTATGAGTGGTGTAGTTTTTGAGCTTTATAATGATTGTTTTTGCTTAAATGTAGAGTTTATGAATTTTACTTTAAAATTTTTGAAACTTTATACTTTCTTGTCCGGTTATTTGTTTACTTTTACTTTTGCTACAAATACCAATGAAGGAGTAGGGGATCGTTTTTTGATATACTTATGGTGTGTTTGGATAGCAAAAATGGAAAATAAGGGAGGATATGGAGGAGGAGGGAAGAGAAAGGGAGGGAATGGGAGGGGAGGGAGAATAAATTAGGTCATTTTCCCTCCAAATCTTGCATATTTGATGGGGAAATAATTTGGCTTGGAAGAGGGAAATGGAGGGATCCATTTTCCCTCTCAACTCCAAATCACTCCACTTCATTTTGCTAACCAAACAATGAATTTCTTACCCTCCCCTTCCTTTCCCTATAATTCCCCATATCCAAACACACCCTTAGTGGATGACAAGTGGATAATAGTTTCATTGAGTGTTCAAGTTACTCATAGAAAACATTCCTAATATAGAAAGGAAAACAAATAAATGAGACACCCTAAAATAAAAATGGTAAAAAATGACCGGGACGAATGGAGTACATACAGGGACGAAGCTAGGACAAAATTGTTGCCAGGGCCGAATTCCATATTATTCGTTAAACTAACGTGTTCGTTATCTATACTCCGATTTAGAAATTATTTTTTCTAAAGAGAGCAATAAGGGCAATTTTAATACTCAATTCATAAATATCACACCATTATTTAGCATTATAAGTTTTTTTTTGTTTAGGATTTTTAGATGGTTATATATAAATCATAACACTTCGTACAGATTAATATTTGCAACTTTAGTCTAACTATTGAGTACTTCATAAAGCCATTTTTATCAATATTCTTTACGAAAATTAGAATAACAAATAGTAAAAAAAATAAAGATATCTTAGATTATTTTATACGTAGTAATAAATTAAGGTAATACTAGAATTGTAAGAGTTTATGGTAATGATAAAAGAGAGTAGAAGACAATCATTTTTATTGCATTAACAATGTGAAGAGATAAAGGAAATATAAAAGATTAAGGGGGAATCTTCAACAAATATATGGAAACTCAAGAAAGGGGAAAAAATAAGAAAAATGATGGTGCAGTACTTCGAACACGGGTGGGAAGGCAATGGGAATCATCTTTCAGTAGTCAGACAAACCACTAAGACAAACTAGACACTATGTAACATAAATTATCCGATATTTTATTTATTGTTTAAGTCTACCCCGGGCCCTGGCCCGCCTGGCCCAGGCGTAGCTTCGTCTTTGAGTACATAAATAAAGAACTCATAAAGTTATTATGAAACTCAAAAATAATACATATACTAGTTAGTATCCCGCGCTTCACGCGGTCTGTTTGAATATTTTGTCATTATAATCGAAGAAGAAGAATATAATTTAAAGTATATGACATTTAATATTTTTAGTTATAAATAGCAATAGTTTAATCTTTTACAAATCTTAAATGTTTAGGTTTATATTCAAAGTTTTCAGATAACATACATATAATGTTAATTATAAATTTGTAACTAATCAAATATCATATTAATTAAAATAAAATATATTCGAATAATGTAGCAATAGACATTAAGTTCTCAAATTAGATCATTCCACGATACATTATTTTCCAAATGAATTAATATTTGCTCAAAAGAATGTGAATATAAATTTATGCATATTTTCAATTTCTTATATGTTTAAGATATGAGGTTTATGCATCAAATATAGGGTCAAAACTTAACTTATTCTAATGTTGTAGTTGTATCTTACACGTGTTATGTTAAATTTAGCCATTTTTTGTTTGACACAATTATATATAATGGTGTATAAGTTATAACTATAAATAACATAGATTGGACTTTCTCAAATATAATTTTTTTAGTTTAAATTCAAAGTATTTTAAATTAAAACATATAAAATATTTAATAAAAATACACTCGTTATCACTATGTGCATACATACTCATTATCGCACTATTTAAATCCTCTTAAAATCTTATGTACTTAATTTGTCGCAATATAATTTTCTCATCCCGCATATAAAAATTTGTCTCTTAGTAATTAATCTTTAATTTTTTTAATAATTACAATGAAAATTAAAAATATAACTTGCTTAATGGATGTAATGGTCGAAATGTTTCTTACTTAAACATAAAATAACATGGTGACATACTCACTTAAATCATTTATACATATCCGAGTATAACAAAAAGTTTACTCAATTGAAAGCATTTTTGGCAATAAACGTAATGACTTATGTTTTAGGATTTTTATTAAAATATTATTTTCTATAAATTTAGAATCAAATCATCTTACTTATTTTTTGTAATATAATAAATAATGTAACATTTATTATCCTATAATTAATATTTTGTTGTATATTCATATTTAAAGATTAGCTGTATTTAATGACTGTAATTAAGCCTTAAAACGCCACGTGGTCGTTTCAAACAAAAGCTTTAGCATAAGCTTCATTTGAGTTAAATTTTGAGAAAAAAGCATAAATATATAACTTAAAAACATTAAAAAGCTCAAGCAAAAGCTCAGTTAGATTTTGTTAATAAGTTTGTTATAAAATAATATTTTAACTAAAATTTATAATATAAACATGAAAACTAAATGAGCAACATCATTACACTAACATACACGAATATAAAAATATAACTGGTTATTATAAAATATAAACATACTCGATGCAGAACACAGTGGTTTAATGATAAGTGTGTTAATGAATAGTATGAATAAGTTATATGACACGAAATTACAATAACAATATTTTAAATAACATTTTAAAGTGTGTTCGGTTTGATATTCTCGCATTATAAATAAACGGAAAAAGGTAATTCCAAACCATAAAATTTAGAACAAAACATAATATTGAATACAAGAGTTTATCTTATAACTGAAAGATTGAAGGATACAATTTCCGCGACTTTCTTGATTCCATCCTAAGGGTTAGGGTTTTGATAGTACTACTAGGATCTTGTCGACTTAATCTCATAGGGACATGAAGTGGTCTTTTGTGACTTATTCCATCCATCCTACAATTTGGTACTAGGAAGATGGAGTCTTTTGACTTATTTCATCTGCTCTTCTTCTAAACCCTAAACATAAGTTTATATAGTAGTTTAGTAACTTGGAGGCCAAGACAAAATTATCTATTATCCTAAGATAATAGCACAATCTTTAATGATAATTATCTCTAACTAATAAATATACCAACTAATAAGTATCTACCAAAACATAAAATTTTGGTGTCTACAAATGCCCCCTCGAGATTGGTTGTAGAGACTTTAATGTTGCCCAAGCTCGGAGAGTTCGTAAGAGTTAGGCCCAATACTTATACTTAAGAAATTAAGCCCAAATAAAACCAAACTCCATCTTAGTTGGTATATTTATTATTTAGAGATAAAGTTGCAGCCAACATTAAAGTCTCTACAACCAGTCTCGAGGGGGCATTTGTAGACACCAAAATATTGTGTTTTGGTAGATACTTATTAGTTGATTATTTAGAGATAATTATCATTAAAGATTGTGATACTATCTTAGGATAATAGATAATATATTTGTCTTGGCCTCGAAGCTACTAGATAGACTACTATATAAACTTGTGTTTAGGGTTTAGAAGGAGAATAGATGAAATAAGTCAAAAGACTCTATATTCCTATTACCAAATTGTAGGTAGGATGGAATAAGTCACAATAATTAGACTCGTAACATTAAAAAGTGAAAAATTTTATAGCTCTAATATACTTTGGTGTATCGGGTTCATCTCATGATTACTAAAAAAAAGACTCGTAATGACCCAAACGAGTTCACTTCATTACAACTCTAATGAGATCTAAATGATCGGCCCAGAATAATAACTTACTAGATTTTATGCCCGTGCGATGCACGGATCTGCATTAATGTAATTTTCATAAATTTTCTATAACAAATAACTTATCGAAATAAACTTTTGAAGTTTTAAGATTATAATAAAATATAATTTTTAAGAAAATTAATAATCTTGATATATTGATTCAACTTCTATTTTGACCATATTTTTGTAACCTTGCCATGACTCAAGTTATGTTTGATCTATATTATGACCAGAAAAATATTTACATGACTCTCCCATTCAAATCATTTAACAGGTTTACTGTTTACATATGTTAAATAATCCAAGGTACCTAAAAATTAAGCTCTTTAAGACAATGCTTAAGAGACTCAAAAGATTTGGGGTTGATACATAAGTTCCTAATATATATGACTCACATTTGTAATCATATGATCACCTCACCTTATGGTTATTGTCCCATATGGGACAATTATACTATTTATAGATTGTTTATTCAGCACACCTACATTATTTTTCAATGTGGATAAATAACATATGAAGAATTACACCAAGTATGTGTAAATAAATGAGGCTCTCTAAAATAATATTTGAGACTCTTAAACGATATTGGGTTGATATCTAAGTTCCAAGGACGATTCCTATTTATAATCACATGATCACCATGGTTTATGATTTTTCTCCGATGTAGGACAATTCTTATAATTAGACGTAGTATAGTCACCACACCTGCATTATTTTTCAATGTGGAACAAATAACATATAAGTATTAAACCATAAAATTATTATTTATGATACTTTCTTAAATTATTATTTATGATATTTTCCTAAATTAATTCTGATGATTTAAATTTCATTAAGGTGAAGATAATAATACTAACTTTTAAGAGCTCTGTAAGACAAAACTTAAGAGATTCAAAAGATTTTGTGTTGACATCTAAGTTCGAAGAATGACTCATTTTTATAATGTTATTTTTGTGAAATGAAATGTAAAGGTTTTTATATAAAATTATAAACACCACTTGAATATAATATAGGAATTGTATATATTGAAATAATTAAAAGTTTTTTCACTTTATTTTTTTAATGATACTTAATTAACTTTTTATGATGTAAGTTTCATTAATGTGAATATAATAATAAAAACTTGAAAGAGCTCTCTAAGACAATATTTAAGATACTCATAAGATTTTGGATTGATAACTAAGTTCTAGTATGATTCATATTTATAATTACAAGATTAGCCCTACCTTATTATAATTTTTCGATGTGGGACAATTATATACGTAATATATTTACCACACATACACTATGTTTCAATGTGAGACAAATAACATATTAAGTAGTACACCATCAAAATTATTACTTCTATAATACTTTCCTAAATTATTATTTATGATACTTTCCTAAATTAATTTTGATGATATAAATTTCACTATTGTAGAGATAATAATACAAACTTTTAAGATAATACTTAAGAGACTAAAATGACTCTTATTTATAATCATATATATGATCACTCTACCTCAGGATATTTTGTGATATGAGGTAATTTACATTTTACACTTCGTATATATATATTCACCAAATACATTGTTTTCCAACGTAGGACAAATAACCCATTAAGTAATTTATCGTCAAAATTATTATTTATGATATTTTCTAAATTAATTTTTTTTGATGTAAATTTCACTATTGTGAATATTATAATACATACTTTTAAAAACTCTCTAACACAATACTTAAGAGACTTATAAAAAATTGTGGGTTTATAGATAAGTTCAAAGATGACTCCTATTTATAATCATAAAATCACTCTATCTTACAGTAATTATTCGGTGTAGGACAATTTACAATCGGAATTACTTTTTCACATTCAAACTTTACTCTTTCACATACAAATTTTCATAAAGTTTCCAGGACAAACCTTTTCCTTAAACATAACTTCTCTTGTTTCTTATACATACATCATTCATAAAATCAAATCTAATAAACTCGAACAATGAATTATAACTATCCAATTAGCGAATGAATTTTGTTTTTAGCAATTATTACCTAATAGTTTTTTTTTTTGAAAAATTATTAGATTTATGCTTAATAACTATGTTAATTAAGGTTTAAATTAATAATAATACTAGTTCAATTTTCTTATTTTCTTATTTTCATATTATTATTAGTTGTTATTAATATTGTTATTAATAGTTTCTAGTGGTAATAATAATAATAATAATAATAATATTAGTTCCAATAATAATAATAATAATAAGGAAATAATAATATTAATTCCAATAATAATATGGTATGGTGGTGTAGCCGGTGATAGGATGGGGTGGGCAGATCTGGGGAAGGAAAGGTAGAGTATGGGTCGTCGGATGTCGGTCGGAGCATGGGGGTGCGGGAGGGTGGTCGGTGTTGGTGAACGGAGAGTGGAGAGAGGAGAAGAGAGTACATGTGAGGGAGGAGGAATGTGGTCGAGGTCGGCCGTCGGTGAGGTCGGTGTTGATCGGAGCAGGAGGTGTGGGGCATGGGGTAGGGGGAGGGCCTATGGGCATGGTTGGTGTTGGTGAACGAAATTTTGGCCGGGTGACCAAAAATGAGGAAAAGTGCGGGGCAGGCGGAGGAAGGCCGAGAACGGCCGGCGATGAGGACGGCCACGGTGAGGTTTTCCGGCGACTGATCGGAGGTGATCACCAGAAGTGGTGATGAGAGATGAGGGAAGTGAGGAAAAAAATTTGGGGTTAGGAATTGAAAAAATGAAAAGAGTAATATCGTAAAAGTTGTATGTAAAAGAGTAAAATCCCTATGTGAAAAAACACGCCCCTTTATAATTTATACGTAATATATTCACCACACATACATTATTTTTCAATGTGGGACTAATAACAAACTAAGTAGTACACCATCTTTTTCTATATAATATTTATTTCTGAACGGTTACTAAACTATTATACTAATATTAGAATAATAAAAATATATTTTATAGTCATTTATTAAATTTTTTACATACTTTATACTCTACTTTTATCATATTATAAACAATATGATAGTAAAAAAATACAAAATTTATAGTCAGAAAGCATTTTTCGCTTAGAATCCAAATACGTAAGTTTCAAAAAAAAATTGCATTATATTTTTTTGTGAGATTGATAATCAAGTTTTTTTGTATGAGACCTCTAAGACAATATTTAAGAGACTCAAAAGATTTTGGCTAGATATATAAGTTTAAAAAATGACTCATATTTATAATCATAAAATCACCCTAACTAATCAAATGATGACTCCTATATATAAGAGACTCAAAATATTTTGGGTGGATACTTAAGTCCAATGATGATTTAAAATAACATACTAAGTGTTACACCATCAAAATTATTATTATGATACTTTCTTAAATTAGTTTTTGATGATTTAAAATTCACTATTATGGAGAAAATTATACAAACTTGTAAGAGCTCTCTAAGACAATACTTAAGAGACTCAAAATATTTTGGGGGGATACTTAAGTTCAAGGATGACTCATACTTATAATCATATGATCACCCTACCTTATGTAATTTTTCGATGTGGGACAATTATTCTTTTTATACGTTGTATATTCAACACGCTTACATTATTTTTCATTGTGGACAAATAACAGACTAAGTAGTATACCATCAAAATTATTATTTATGATACTTTGCTAAATTATTATTTATGATGATGTAAATTTCTCTATTGTGGAGATCATAATACAATCTTTTAAGTGCTTTATAAGACAATTCTTAAGAGTTCCAAACACTTTTGGGTGGATGCGTAAGTTCCAATGAGGACTCCTATTTATAATCATAAGATCATCCTACCTTATGATAATTTTTTGATGTGGGACAATTCTACTATATATACGTAACATATTCATCACACCTACATTATTTTTCAATGTGGGACAAATAATATACTAAGTAGTACACCATTTTTTTTTAAAAATAACTATTTTCTTTATTGTTACTAAACTATTATACTAATATTTGAAAAACAAAAAATATTTTTAAAAAATATATTTTTTAACTTGCACATGCTTATATTCTAGTTGTATCATATTATCAACAATATGGTAATAAAAAAATATAAAATTTATACTCAAACAAAATCATTTTTCGCTACGAATCCAAATATGTAAGTTTCGAAATGATTTGCATTATATTTTTTGTTATATTGATAATTATTTTAGCAGGATTTATCGCCTCAGTTAGGCTAATCCGGCCAGGATAGGAATGCAAGGTAACTAATTCAAACAACAATTCTCCAAGAAAAACTAATAATAAAAATAAATTGATGAACAAATGACACAAGTATTTTTACGTGGAAAACTCTGGGTGTGACAACCCTAAAAAACGCGGAAATTTAAAACAAATAATCATGCATAAGTTGCGGAAAATACGGGATTTTAAAACCTTTTTACATGCCAACAATACGAGGAAAGTCATGTGAAACGAAATCAAAGTACAAATACAATAACGGAGAGATAGTCTCTCAAAACGTAGTCAAGTCTAAAATAAATGTCTAGTAAACTAGCATCGAACGTCAAGGTGAATCGTCTAAGACCAACGCTCGCTAACTCACTAATGAACCCCAAAAACATCAAGTACAAACAACATGTTCATTCATAAACATGAATGCCACAGTCAGTGGGGAGTAACTCCAGGTTCGCCCAACCATATCACATCAGAACGTATATAAGCAAATACATAAGCATATAACGTCATGCATACAATCATAGCATGTGAAGTGTAAGTATGCATTTCATGATAACATTAAGTAAACATGTGAAACATTCGTTATATCATCATCATCATTACTAACTCGAGGAAGATTCCCCTTGGCAACCACATATACACTAAGGGCTTACATCTCACCATTAGCGACATGTGCTTGAGAAGGTTAGGGGCTCATCATACAATTCATTCAAGGCATCCAATCAACCAAGTATGCAATCCAATATGTAATTAAACATAAGCCAACACACTCTCACGGTAAATGACACGTACTAGCATCTGTACTTTGCAAGACAAGACGAACTAGTCCACGGGATCAACCTTTCCCTAAACCGTATACGATAAACGTGTCGTATACTCAAGACTTTAATCCTCCCGGTAGGACGACAACAATACGGAAGTCCTAGTCTAAACCTGGCCAGACTCTCGGGATGAACCCTCTCGATTCGACATGCGATAAACCCTCGTATCCAAGACTCGATTGTTTCGGCTAAACCCA
The DNA here is from genome assembly GCA_022085475.1 of Heliosperma pusillum. Taxonomy (NCBI): domain Eukaryota; kingdom Viridiplantae; phylum Streptophyta; class Magnoliopsida; order Caryophyllales; family Caryophyllaceae; genus Heliosperma; species Heliosperma pusillum. The sequence continues at coordinate 9,494 of JAIUZE010012871.1, read as the reverse complement.
CACGGAAGCGAGTACCCCATATTCGGCTAAACCCGCTCGAAAGAGGCGGAAAGAGTACAAGCATCTGTTTGAGTAAGTGTCCTCAACAATAGTGCGATCACTTAATTAAATCTCAATAATAAGAATACAAAGGGATGATTAACATTATATAGTCAACTGATCCACATTAATCGGTATAGATTGACTTGCTAGAGTTTGACGTTACTGTCGTATGACGGTGGTGATCAGTTGATCCCTTGATGTCACACCGAAAGGACGATTCCCTAATCATGAAAGTTAATTAATTGTATAGCGATACAGATTAATTATTCCCTTAATTGAACGAGTTCAAATTATATATGAGAATTGTATCTTACTGTAATATGATTAAATAAGATACATATTGGTAATTAAATGTTATATTACCAAAGTTGAATAATGTTTATGAAACATTAGAGATAAGAATGATTGGTTAATTGTAATTACAATAAGTTGTAGATTATATTAACAATATGTGACATGATCCATTTTACATACATGTAATTACAAATTATTACTTAAAATGTTAAGTATAATTTGTTTGCTATAAGATTGTATTTAATTAGTTAAATATAATTTATAAGCTCAATTACATACAACTTGTCACATGTTACTCATATTACAAATGACAAAATGTAAAAGTTAGATGGATCCCATATTACCTCATGGAACCGGCTTTGGGTAGTTGAGGATTGGGGTGATTATGCTTTGTGATTAATTGCTAAGGCATACTTATTACCCTAATTACCTAAGGCCTACACTAGTGATTTGGGTAAGAGGAAAAGCAAGCATGCATGTCCCCTCCCCAAACCCAATGCCGCCGGTCCCCATGCAAAAGTGATGAGAAGAAGTTCTCATTATATTTGATTCATTCATGCTTATGAATGGAACTACTCACTTATATCTCTAACATAATAACTTAAGGAAGTTATTCAAAATCTAAGTTCTCATATTCATACTCAACACATTACTAATAGTAGTAAAAACATATATATTGAGGGAGCCTCTTATCTTATTTAGTAATATAAGATAAAAGGTGATTGTGGGATAGTCTAGGTTCATCCAAAAGGAGTGCTTATACACTTGGATCTTAGGAAGTTCATCCCTTGATTGAATAGCTCAAGAACAAGAATAGGAAGGAGTCCTATTCTTGTGCCCTATCACGCCCTAAAGCCACGTGAGGAAATCGATTTTCTTCTCTTATTGTTTCGTTCTTATTTGCATGCACTAGATCTAGGAAAACTAATCAAAGAGTTAATTAGTATATCATAAGAAATGTCTTATGAGTAGGTATATGAACCTAACAGCATCATCCTCCGGCTAAACCCGCACGAAGATGAGGTCAAGAACAAACAAGCAAGTACGCTACATGAAATGACACCACCTCGCAAGGATACAACATTTGACGGTCGGGCCGATCAACGCCATGCATTCACCTCCTAACAACGTTGTCATATCACCACTAAACAATTGCATAATAACATCAAAGCTGTACCCCTATCGCTCCGACATCAAGTCAAACGAGTATAGAGGTGCAACCGGGAAATGAGAGTTTAAATCATCCAATACACATATAATACTCCGTATTCTTATGTGTAGGGGACTTGGCCGAGTAGGGCTTACTTGACCGAGTACATGAGGTACTCGGCCGAGTATAGTCTACTCGACCGAGTGAATTTGGCTGGTATCTTTTGGGCAGTTCTAACCTTGTGTACTCCGCCGAGTGACTTTGGCACTCGACCGAGTGAGTCGTACTCGACCGAGTGCATATTGTACTCGACCGAGTACGACGGTTTTCCGGATTGGTTCGCATGGTTGATTAAGGGCTTAATAGGAGAGATTAATTCATAATCTGTTTTTACGTTTCATAATTTCATAACCCTAAACTCCTAAACTCTCTCAAATCCCTCATTGAGCCTTTGATTATCTCGTGCCGGATCGCTTGTTTCATTGCCTTGATCGACTTCTGTGGTAAGTATACATGTTTATGCTTTGATTGTGATTGTTATATTAGTCATAATTGAATTGGGGGGAAAAGGAATGAACTTCTATTGATTGTATGAATGTTAATTGCTTTAGGAGAGGACTTCGTTGAGGAACAATTCTAATCACTAATGCTTTTCGTGGATCTTGATATGGTAGGGTTTCCCTACTCAGTATTTATGTTTTTAATTGATATGCTATGAGATGTTATATGATATTGTTTGTGATTGATGATGGAGATGATGGAGTTCGGGTTTGGGGAGTTGTTGTCGATATCATGGTTACTCTGGTTACTTGTGATTAGTGATCCTTTTGAGTGAAAGGTCACGCCCCGAGTTCGCCCCCTTGGTTATCCCACCACGTGGGGGATGTGCACATTAATGATCCGGGTTTATCTCCCTGAGGTGAGATGGAACATCGATGCCTGTGGCTGCGGTCCAGGGTCAATAGATGGTTTGTAGGGCAGGCTGGTAACCTGAGCCTACGGAGCTGTCCGCTGCGGTGGCCCTCCTGGTTTTTCTTATCCCTTGTGCTTTTGCTTGTGCAATGATCGATAGACACATTTACTGACCCTTCTACTGTTTACAAAACTGTTGTGATCCATTGGGGGGATGGTGAGCAGGTGATTGCAAGTAATCATTAGAGCATGGCGGGAACGAGGATGCGATCACCTATCGAGCCTAGCTTCCGCGTTACTTGGAGTCTTAGATGATTTTTAAACATTCTTTATTCATTTGTTATTGATTGGAATTGGGTTGATGGTATGTCATCCGTTGAGACATGTATTGGTATTTAAACATATTAATAAGTATTGCTTCCTTTATTGCTTGTTGTGATGTTCACTACCTCGGGCAACCGAGATGGTAGCACTTACATGTGATAATGGGGTCTTGTAAGACACCTTGGTGTATTGGGGTGTTACAACACAAAACTCGATCCATTACTCAAGGTATAAGTGACTAGAAAAGGGGAACATGCTAAAACCGTCACTAAACATGTGATAAAATCATGTGAGATATTATATAATCTAAACATGAATATTTAGTGTCATTACGTAAGTTTATAAGAAACCATACAAACCATTACATGTGAAGACAAGTGGAAGAAAAAGGAGAAAAGGGACACATGGGTCCCAGCCGGGTACCCGGCTTGGCACCACAGCCACATCGAACAACAACAATAACAACACATGGACACCTAGCCGGTGGGTATGATCGGCGGCCGGCTACCCAGCTGGAGTCATATGCAATCCGAGAAAATAAAGGAAAAAGAAGAGAAAGAGCTCACAGCCGGTGGGGTGGCTGCCGGGTGGCCGGCTGGGGCACGCCAACCAACAGACAACAACATTCAAGCTATTGGGACTCCCAGCCGATTGGGGCAGGCGGCGACCGGTAGGCCGGCTGGGACTCGCAGTGCATTAAAATCGTCAAACTTCACCAATTATGAAGCAGAGGCTCCTAGCCGGTTGAAGGGGGCGGCGGCCGGTAGGCCGGCTGGGGCGAACAGACCACGAAAACTACCACCAACAACAACAACTCAAATCCAATTACTACCCTATCATTTCTACCATCATTTATCATTTCTAAATCTCATTAAATTCAACATAATCATGCCCAATCAGTACAAACTATCAATTAAAACAACATAAGACAACATTTATTACTAAACACTAGTCTAATCATAATAAATGTGTAAATCCAACAACATTAGTATAACTTTGTATAAGGTTCACATAAGAGGTAAATTAAACATGAAAAAGTGTAGTAAACATATATCCATATGAATTCAACACAAAGAACTCATCTTTTCATGGTGAAAACTACTCTAACATATAAACACATAAGAGTGATATCGAGTAACCCTTCATTGTTACCTTTTTGCGTTTTCAATCTTCTTCTAGTTCTTCCTCCACCAAGTAGTAGTCTTTGTCGGGGTCTTGAAGGTCTCCTCCTACAAAAGTGACATAAAAGATGAACAATTTCATCTTGGAAAAAGATGGAGAATTGAAAGTGAGCAAGATAAGACTTTTATTACCTTACTAGAAAGAGAAGAAGAAAAGTAAGAGAATAAGCTAAGAATCAACGAATTTTAGTGAGAATTGAGTGAGTTGTGTGAGGTTTTGTGTTTAGGGGTTTATGGTTCAACAATGGTGAGAGAAGGAGGTTAGATTTTTGTTTTTGGTGAGGGTGAAGATGAATAGTGTTGAAAGTTTTGAGTGGAAATGTGAATACAGGTCCAGTCATTTGGGTGGGTTGAAGAGATTCATAGGCCCAATATGCAACATAAGGCCTAACCCACACGGAATTCCGAGTAGAGTCCGAATATGGACTCGGATTTGACAGATTAGACATGGAAATTACCCAACTAACTAAATTCTAATTTAAAGCTAAAATTAAACTAACTAATAATAATATAATATTATTAAATTATAATTGCTAAGATTGCGAGTGTTACACTGGGAATAAGGAAAAAAACCACGGGCACCATGCCAGGAGAGGAATTTTACTATATTGGTACGATGATTGCAACGATAATATTAAGCTAAATACAATGGAGATTTTAGTAGAGGAGCGGTCGTATGTTATGGAGTTTTTCTACCTATTTATACTCCTCAATCCAGTTCTTTTTTGGTTAAAATGAGGGACGTTCCTAATAAATATGGAACGTGCCCTATTTATTCGGCTGGCCGGGTTAAGGTAGTTATAGTACATGAGTTGATTGCTTGAGTTGTTGAGTTCGTGCATGTAGGTTGTTGAGGACATGAAGATATTTTCCCATAAATGTAGGATTTATCTTCGCAGCCAACTTGTTGACCTTCTTATTTGTGAGGTCGGTTTCCTGGGAGGTAAGAAGTATGGAAATGGTCTTCTTTGAAAGCAGGGATAGTTGTTGGTGATAGGATTAGCCCATTAGGTTGCTTGGGGTAATAGGTTCGGGGTAAGCTTATGCTTGATTTGTTATGTTAGACTATCTTCTTATAACCTGACTTGAATTGTCCTCTTCTTGATGGTGCCAAGATGCTTGGAACGTCACATAAGTTTATGCCCCGGTTAGATTAAGTTGATCCTGTAGGTTCCAGGTCATACTGGATTTATCTGGTACTAATAATAATCAAACAATTTTCTTATATAAATTATAGTTGTGGTATTAAAAATATTACACAAGATCTTTTTCGTAATCTTGCAAGATCTTATAATATACTTTCCAAAAACTGAAAAAGATGATGTGGACGCTTTAGAATTGCTCGAAAGTAATTTCTTATATATATATATACCAGATTTCATGCCCGGGCATTGCCCGGGTTAAATCTTAACATTGAACATTGACTTCATAGTATTTTTCGTGAGGTTGGCCTTAAAATCAAATTGTGGGTACTCAAAAATTGTGCGTGAGCCTTATTCCTAATAACGATGCATATTCTAATAGAGTTTGATCTCCTCGTACACTTCAACATTTAAAAATCAAATACTCCTTTCATCTCACTTTTATAACTCCATTTCCCTTCAAATATTATTCCATAATATATTATTGTCCCTTTTCAATTAATAAAATTATTCAATCTCCTACTAATCTATACCTTATGGGTTTTGTTCCTCTAATTTTATTTGTGAAAATTACACTTCGATAAATATATATAGGAAAAATCAATGCGAATCGAATTTTCAATATCATACGACGGCCCTGTTCTTTCTGGGTTAACTTCAGCTCGTTTCATTTCAGCTCGACTTTATCCAGCTCAGTTCAGTTTATCTTTAGTCAGTTCTGTTTAGTTCTTCTCTTCATAAAATTAAGTCTTACTTTAAGTTCATTCACTTCAACTTAATTCTATTCAATTTAGTTGACTTCAGTTAGAGTTGGCTGTCGGGCCAAATGCAAAATGGGCGGCACGGCTCCGACACAAATCCGGCCCAACACGGCACGAGCTTGAGCGAAAGTTCGGGCCGGCACAGGTCCGGCACGAAAGGTAGCCAGGGAGGCAGGCCATGGCGCGACTAATAGAGAAATCCTCGTGCCAAGGCACGGGCCCGGAATGGCACAGCCCGAGACAGGCACGACGGCACGGCCCAAGCACGGGGTCTAATTCGAATTTATAATTAATTACCTTAATATTTATAATTAATTACATTAATATTTAGTTGATTATACATTATTGATTAAGTAACTAATAAATTATATATTTTGAGATCCTTATTAATATTTATGATTTTTTCTTTAAAAAATCAAATTTTTTTTAAAAAAATTGCATGGGAATGTTTGGGCCAGGCACGACACGAGCCCGATTTTCCCAGGCCAATGGCCAGGCTGCGGCAGCGACGAGAGATGGTCGGGCCGGCACGGCACGACCCCTTGGTCCGACTGACCGTGCCTGGGTTAGGCCAAATGTTGGGGCTGACACGACGGACCGGGATGCGGGCCGGCACGACACTGTCCACTGCCTACACTAACTTCAGTCCACCTTTATTTTGTTCAGTTCCTTTTAGCCGAAAAGAACATCACTGTAGTAGTATAGCCAAATATCGTTTGCATTTCGTCTAAACTCTTAACTTACTCGTGTAAACTTACCATATTAATTCGCAATTGTTAAATCCCACACACTAGTTTACTTAATCCTACACATATTTCCCTCAAATTCCATATTTGCCCCTTCTCTTTAAAAAAGTTATTTCATTTCTCTCTCTAATAATAAACCTAACCAATTAGTTAATCAATCGACAATTATGGATTGTAATTCGCGTATATCAAACGTAATTTCGCTATTTTATCAACAATTTTATTAAGACCCGCCCTAGTCGATTTAGTTAATGTTTTTTTAAAAATTAAAAGGGGTTTTATTTTTCAATTAGGGTTTGGATTGAGTTGGGTTGCGGAAAGAGCAGTCGATGCGGGGGAGGGTCGTCGATGCCGAACAGGGTGGTCGACACTGGCACACAGAAGGTAGGAAGGCCGACGCGCGGCAGGTAGGGGGGGGGGGTCGTCGACGCACGACATAGTAGGGAGGTTGGTGCTGCTGGTGTAGGTTGAATGGCGCGAGTAGGGGTGGTCGACTCGGGGGCTAGAGAGGGTCGTCGTTTTTGGGTGGTGGGTTTGTGTGGCTGTGTTGGGAAATTACCATAAGTTTTCTCTTTTTTTTTCTATTTTCTTTTGTTTTCTTTAGAATGAGAAATGAGAGGGTGTATAATGAGAGGGTTATAATCGGAATAAGGGAACAAATTGTGTGGGATATAGTAAAATGTTGTGCGGGATTTAACAACTCCCTATTAATTACTCCCCAATTAATACGGCATTATTAGTACTAGTATATAGTCCCTCCTATTCAAAATAACCTTCCCTCTTTCTTTTTTCATCTATTCACAATATCTTCCCTCTTTCTTTATTTAATAAACTTTTATACTTATTTTTATCACCTTAGCACACAACAATACCATACAATACTCATACTTTATCTTATTTTAATCATCTCATCTCATAACAATACTTATTCTAATTACCTCACCCCACAATACATGGTCTCTGATCTCTCCAATCAACTTACTCCACTACAATATTTTTTCTTATTCAATTGAAAACTTTAATTTTTGTGCCAAAGTTGAATAGGGAAAGTTATAATGAATATGAGGGAGTATGTACTTTGAAGTTAATATAAGTAATGCAGGTCTTGTGCCTTCTTAGTTATACTCCGTGTATCATAAACACTCGGTAGGGCTCTAGTGCTTCACTGCGTGTACAACTAAACTTGCAATAATTTTTATCTTAATTAAATAGCATTTCCCATCTTAATTTAATACTAACAAATAAAAAGATAATTTTTTATCTTAATTCAAATACATTCCCTATCTTAATTTAATTTTTTTTATATAAAAGAGGAAATTTTTTAAGCTTTTTCATTGGTCCCTTAAATCTAGGAATGAAAAGCATCTTTTTTTTAGGGACATGCTTTTTCACATACGGATTTTACCCTTTCACATACGACTTTTACCCTTTTACCCTTTATCATCTTTTTCTCCCTTCACTCATCTCTCTTCACCACCAACAAAGTCTCAGTCCAACACCTCTAATACTCCGGTCACCAACCGATGGTACTCTACCTGACCTCCCTCCGACCGACCATGCTCCTCTGCATTGGCCGAGCTACTTCGATGACCAGTTGCCAACGCTTCTATCGCACTCCCTTCTCCCTTGGCCACTCCCCCCGCTCTGCTCTAACCACCACGGTTCCTTGCTCCGACCAGCCTCTCACATCCCCAACCCACTTTGTCCCTGCCATAGTCAGTTGCGCTGCGCCACCCATCCCAGCAGCCACCTTTCTTCACAACGCACACTCTCACAGACAACTCCACGCATAACCACCGCGCACCACCCCCATAACCATCGTGCCCAACTGGAACCCCTGCCGACCGTCGACCACCCTAACTACCGCGCCTTCCACCAACCCCAAAACACCCTAATTGACATTTATTGCTCATATGAATTTCGTTAATTTATAAACATATTAATTTCAATAAAAAAAAGATTAACAATTGCTAAAAGGTAAATTTACTTTACTAATTGGAGGATTACAATCCATGATTTATGTTTTTGGGGAAATTGAAAACGATTTTAGGGTAGGATGTATACATTTTGATTATATTGAAGAAAAGGGTATGATACAGAAATTTAATGAAAAAGTGTATGTAAAAGAGTAAAATCCGTATGTGAAAAAGTAATTCCGTTACTTTAATTAATGTTAAACTCACGTTCTTACGTTTACTCAATACTCTCCTACTTTATTATGTTACTAGATTTTATGCTTCTGCGATGCACGGGTCTACATTAATGTCTTTGCATAAATTTTCGATAACAATTAACTTATCAGACGATAATAAAATATAATTTTTAAGAAAATAATATTGATATATTGATTAAAATGTTATTTTAATTTTATTTTACCAACCTTGGCAGGACCTGTCGTTGCTAATAACAATCTTCGTATTTGAAAACACTTTAAAATTAGATTTATTTTAAATAGATTTATTCAACTTGTCACCAATTGATTTTATATACCGCTACCTCCTTAACCTAAAGTGGATACTATTCCCCTTTCTCGTTGAATTTATGTATAATTTGTTAAATTGTCGTATACTTTATTAATTTGAAATGTTGTTTCATTGCATGTTTAGCTCCATGTTACTAGCTCGCTGAAGTTCTATTGATATTATCCGTCTTTATGCTTTCCCAATGGCATGCATGTATACAATCATCGCGTAGGCATGTGATCTATCAATCCTAGAACTCAATCGTCTCTTTTCTGTTTGACGGTAGTACTTGATTACTGATATAGATGATTTCTGATTTCCAGCACTCACCGCCGTTTTCTAGGATTGAGGGCCTTCTTAGTCTCATCTAAGAGTATTAGTGTTTGTTAGAATGAACTTGGGATTTGAGGAAAATGGTATAGATCTAATTTCACCCTATGGTGGTGAGAGTTGGTACCTTGAGGAGGAAGTTTCGAATAT
>JAIUZE010012870.1:0-34685 GCA_022085475.1 Heliosperma pusillum | reverse complement strand
CGGAACATACCATTGCCCTAGATACATGAAAATTACTAATATCGACTCAACATAAATAATTATTGAAGACCCAACAATCATAGCATGAGGTACACACATCAAATACGAAAAACAACAAAAACAACAATTATATATACACAACCCCGTATTCCTAGGTACACAAAAATAAATAAGATTGACTCAACATAAATAATTATTGAAGACCCAACAATCATAGCATTAGGTACACACATCAAATACAAAAAACAACAAAAATAACAATTATATATACACAACCCCGTATTCCTAGATACACGAAAATTAATAAGATTGACCCAACATAAATAATTATTGAAGACGCAACAATCATAGCATTAGGTACACACATCAAATACGAAAAACAACAATGAATTGTTCAATAACCAAAAATCGATCAACACAATCAAATCAGAAACGATAAAATAACACACCTCTATTTTTTATAGAAATAATCAACGATCATGAGATACATACCTAATTCGGAAGCCGATTGTTCGGTAATGGTGTCAGTAAATTGAACAATTGCATCAGTAGTTGATATCAAAGCATCTGAACTTTCAATCTCCATGATCCTTCTGCTATCAACAAACAACAAATCAAACAAACCAAATCAGTCTAATTCGATAGTCACAAATCAAATCAAACGTGTAGTTACGCAAAATTCGAATAAAAATACATCAATTACATGCAATTAATTTCAAAATTTGGCTGATTGAGTAGTCGTTTTATGAATATCACAAGTGAATTAGGGTGTTTTTCTGGAGTTTAGAGAGAGAAAGGAGATGTAGAGAGAGACGAGAAAATTGGGCTGATTGAGTAGTTTTATAGGTTTCGTATTATTGGTATTCAGTTTGTCATAGCCCATGGGTATTCAGTTGTCCCACCGCAAATATGTATACAATTTGGCTTGTAGTACATTTCCACTTTTTCTACCGAGTGGTGGTTTCCACCGGATCTTGACTCTATATATATATATATATATATATATAGGATCCGGTGGAAACGACCATTCGGTAGAAAAAGTGAAAACAAACTAGTTGTACAAACATAAGGTCAATTTTGACCCACGCGTTTACAGTGTCTTAATAACAAAACCCAAACATAACACTTTTTCCTCTCAAGTCCTTGACATAGTGACATTCCATCACCACCACCACCATCAGACACCGCCATGACCATGACCAGACGCCGAACTCCATCAACGATGCCCCCCTTTCCTCATCAACTTAGACAACAACAGCAACTCACGAGTTATATATATATATATATATATATATATATATATATATATATATATCGCTCTATGTCGGCGACGTCGGTGCTTCCCCTTTATTGCTCTTCAAATTCCCCTCTATTTCCCTGACATGATGACATCACTGGAGCTTTGGTCGTCACTCGAGCCGCTGATAGGCTGACGAAATTGGACAAGTAAGCTTTGGTCGAACTTGAAAATGTCAGACGGTAAGTCACCGCCGACGACTACCTCAGCTTCTCCACGTCGTTGGTTTAATGTCGATTTCAATGTATCTACACTCGGGTTTTATGTATCTAACCACTAATTTAATGTATCTAATCATAAATACACAAAATTAATTACTAGGTACATTAAAATTGATTTGAGATACATCAATATAGAAACTAGGTACATTAATTTCATGGAGCCATTTCACCAGCAATTTGAAAACAACGGTGCCGACAACCTTCATTACTCTCAGCGGCGTCACTGATTGTTGACAGTGCTACACCAACGAAGTGAATGGACTGAGACTATTTGAAAGAGTTACTAATTTTGAACCACGAAAGCAAATCTCGTTCGTTGACGAGGTCACGTTGTGCTCAGGCAAGGCGGCGACTTGCTCCGACGATGTAGCCGACGACAAGTTGGTGGTTGATAAGGATGAGGATTGAGGGATGTGTTGGGGTAGATAGAATGTTGTAGGGAAAGTGTGACAGTTAGGGCTCGTCGGGAAGTCTACATGGTGGTAATTATGGCGTTTAGTGATGGTCGTGATGTCGTGGTGGCAATGGTGGTGAATCATGATGAAGAGAGGAAATTTATTAAATGGCAAGGATAAAGGATAGGAAAAAGTAGTTTAAGTTTGTAGAGTGTTATGGGTGGGTCAATGATTATTTTAAGTCATTAAAATTTATGGTGGATTTTGATTGTTTGGCCGCATACATACACTTGAGTTATGTCTTTTATATTTTAAAGCTAGTTCGTTTCCACTTTTTTCACCGAGTGCTCGTTTCCACCGGATCTTCACTCTCTCTCTCTCTCTCTCTCTCTCTCTATATATATATATATAGGGTTAGGATCCGGTGAGAACCACTAGTATAATGAGAACTGTGAGAACCATTTACAGCCCTTAGATCTTATAATATAAACAGCTCAGATTAAGTAACCAAACACTTCACCTAACGTCCAATTTTCTCGCTCCCGCGGGTCCTGCCCCCAAACCTTTCAATCTCATTCATTTTCCAAAATTTCTTTCTCACTCATAATTTTTTCTCCCTCTTCGACATCAGTTCATCACGCCCATTCTACCCCCAAACCTTTCTCTCTCCCGTTCGATCGTCACATAAAGGACGATCTAACACTTCGACGATCAAGCACTTCGACGATTAAACCGTTAAAAGCTTCTCCATCCATGGATACTGTTAATTCGAGGTAAACATTCGAAATTGATGATTAAATTTTGTGAATTTACGGTTTATATTGTTATCTAATTGTATTTTTTTTTATTTTTTTGATTAAATTAGTTGAATTAATGGTTTTATTATTGCGCTAAACTGGTAATTATTATTATGTTTGTGAAATTAGGGTTTGGTGAATTATATTGGGTCAATTGAGAAATTATGGTTGTTGATTTTGATAAATTACCTAAATTTGTTGAAATCATGAATTTGGGGAGTCAATTAGATAATTATGTGCATCTAATTTGTATTAGGTGCATCAAAATCTGGGTTTTATCAATGTAGTAATTTTCTGATATGCATCAAAATCGTTCATTATTTAATTTTTGATGTTTCTTGTTGTAGGAATGTGAGTGACGACATTGTATCATATACTTCTTCAAATGTAATTACAAGTCAAGTAGTGATTGTAGAAGCTAATGCATCTCAATCCGTATCTGAAATATCTGCAATTGCAGTTGAGGTTCCTGTACCTGTGACTTCTGATGTTATTCAAGGTACAATTTTGTTCTACCTCATTAGTTTTTTTCATATTTCATGCATGTACTGGGTTTTTTCATGCACATGTGTCGTTTTTCCATGCACCTATAAGTCAAGTGTTAAGAAAACTGAGCTATACATGTGTTGTATATCTGTAATTCATCTTCTTATGTATCCCTCATCTTTTTAATTCTACTTTATTTCATCACATATGCAGACAACATAGTAGAGGAAGTAGTAGATGAAGAGGAGGCAGAAGGTTCTTCAAGCAACAAGAATACTTTTGATTGTCATATCCATCTTAAGCCTAGTATTGGTATGGTATTTGATAAGCTTGAACTTGGTATTGGATTTTATGAAGCATATGCAAAAGAATGTGGCTTTGTGTCTAGATTAGGATCACAAAAGGTTTCTAAGGATGTTGTCACGCATAAAGCATGTTTGTGTAATAAGGCTGGAGAATGTGAAGCAAAAGGAACAAAACAACGGAGGCAAAGAACTAGGATTTCGTGTCCTGCTAGGGTTAACTTTAAGCGAATTCCTAGTGGTCAATACCAAATATATGCTTTTGTTGAAGGTCATAATCATATGCCACAAACACCATTAACAATGGTACATTTGACGCAAACGAGAGAATTGAATATAGTTCATAAAAAATTCATAGTTGACAACGCAAAAGTCAACCAAGGACCAGATAGGACCTTTAGGATGTTTAAAGAGTACGTTAGAGGTTATAAGAATGTGGGTGCGTCATTGGAAGACTTTAAAAATTATTCCAGAGATATAAAGAAGTATTTAGCCGAAGGTGATGCTCAAATGCTCATTGAGCATTTTATGAAAATAAAACACATGTGTCCGTCGTTTTACTTCGATTTTGAGGTAGACTCTAAAGGTAGATTGTCACATATTTTTTGGGCTGACCCTATTAGAATAAAAAATTATTTGTTATTTGGGGACATGACATCCTTTGACACTACCTTTAAGAAAAATACTTATAGAATGATCTTTGCCCCTTTCACTGGGGTGGATCATCATAAGAGGTGCGTTACCTTTGGGGCAGGACTTCTTATTAATGAGGGGAAGGAGTCATTTGGTTGGTTATTTACGAAATTCCTAGAAGCTATGGGGGGTCGTCATCCATTTTGTATGATAAATGATGAAGACGGGGGGATAGAAGAAGGAATGAAGATAGTCTTTAAAGATAAGGTGCAACATAGATATTGCATGTGGCACATATTGAAGAAGTTGCCTGAGAAGGTAGGGCATACAATATGTAAAGAAACTAGCTTTCTGAAAGAGATAAACTCATGTGTTGGGGGTGAAGATGTGGAGCCGAATGAATTTGAGGAAAGGTGGAATACAATTGTGGAATCTCATGGGTTGTCAGATAATGGGTGGCTTAAGGAGAAGTATGGTATGAGAAAGTTGTGGGTTCCAGCTTACTTTCGTGACTTATTTTTAGGAGGTCTGATGAGAACAACCTCTAGGTCGGAGTCAGAAAATAATTTCTTTAGCAACTTCACTAATCCAAATTTGACCCTTGTTGAGTTTTGGATGAGATTTGAGAGTGCAATGGATTCACAAAGATGGACTCAATCGAAACTGATTGCACAATCAAAGAACTCGTCCCCTTCGTTGTGTACTCCACTAGCCATAGAAAATTATGCAGCAGAATTCTACACTCCAAAAATTTTCTTTGAGTTTCAGGAGGAATTAAAAGCAGCATGCTTTTCATGTGGTGTTGAGGATATACAAAAAGATCCGGAACATGCAATTCAATACATCTTTATCATAGATCGAGAAAGGGATAAAGTGTATGTGGTTGGGTTAAAGACGGATGAATCAAAAATTGTGTACACTTGCAAGAAGTTTGAAAGGCATGGAATACTCTGTAGACATGCTCTGTGTGTCCTTAGAGAACGAGGGTTTAAGAAAGTTCCAAGTGAATATTTAATTAATAGGTGGAGCAAACTAGCAACCTGCAAGCCCATATTCAGTTCTGATGGGCAGTTGCTCACTGATTGTAGATCAGTGGAGGTACAGAAAAACAAAGTCAGTGAATTGTGGTCAGAATTGTTCACTTGCGTGTCGGTAGTTGAACAAAGTCCTGTTTATTGTGATGAGTTGTTGGGCATGCTACGTGGGTTCAAAGAAAGGGTACTTGCGGTAACAAGTGTCATTGATGATAGTGGTAATAGTGGTATTGGAAAGAAAATGGACAAGAATGCTGAAATTGGAATGCTTTTGGGAACAAGTCTTCCTAGTGAAATTACAGTTTTGCCTCCAAGACAATGCAAAAACAAAGGATCCGGGAAACGATTGATCTCGCAAAGAGAAAAGGCTGGGGAAGTAAGCAAGAGACCGCTAAGAAGATGCAAGGCTTGTGGGGAGATGGTGAACCATGACAGTAGGAATTGTGACAAAAAGACCACCGACGATGAGTAGAGTAAGTTTTCTCTTATATTAGCGTAAGTTTTCTATTATTAGCACATGTTTTCCCTCCAGTTTTTTTTATCTCTCCTGAAACTATACTTGTGTCGCTTGGCAGTTTTGCAAATTTGATTAATGAAACAATGTTTGGACTTGTGCAGTTAAGCAGGGGACTTGCACTGTTGGACCATACTTGAAGAATATTATTTGAGAAGCATACTTGAAGAACTTGAAGAATATCATTTGAGAAGCATACTTGAAGATTTTTTTTATTTGACAGTAGCATGTATAACCATTTTAGGACTTTTTTATTTGAAATTTTGTATTTGGACTTTTTATTTGAACTTTTATTGTTGAACTTTTTTATTTTATAGAATTTCGACTTGTGAAGCCTTCAAAAATCACTTGAGAATGGACTCACTAAAGTCCACTTGAAAAATGGTCCTCTTATTCATGTGAACTTGTTTTAATTTGGGCTCATCCTATGACCATGTTTGGACTCGAATATTACGTATTTCATGCACGTAGGAGGTTTTTTCATGCACATAGACTAATTTTTAATGCATGTAAAAGGCAATTATTTGAGGAACTTGAGAAATAGGATTAATTTATGTAGGGAACAATTTACTAAAAGTGATTAATTGATGAAGCTTGGGCTATATTAATACACAAATTGTTTGACTATTTGATTTGTGCCACGAAGATGTTTGGATTGATGGCATGAATAGAGAAGGTGGTGGGGCGGCAGGGATTATGAAGTGATGGGGCGGAGATTGTTGACTTCGCAGCAATGCACGCGCTTGACGATGAGAGTATTAGTATTGTGCCAGTCATAATTTAGGGTCAGTTTTGAGTCCTGGTTTCCGCTTGTCGAGACATGATGGTCATATTTAGAATGAAAATTCATAATTGTTTTGACACAGGCCAGGTCCCAAAGATAACATATTTCATGCATGTACAAGGTTGTTTTATGCACATAAACTATTTTTTAATGCACTCATACGACAATTATTAAAGAACTTGAAAAATTTGATGAAATGATGTAGGGAAAACTTAAAGTACTTAATTTGTGCTTATTTCAATTTGGGCTTTGTCCCATATTAATATTAGTCTTTTAGACAATCAGAGTTTTTTTTAGAAAAGACGACCGATGACAAATAGCTTAATTTGCTTTACAATTATTATTCATCAAGTTACCTAATTTTGGAACAATTTTGAGAACTGTTTTCCGCTTGTCTAGACGAGATGGTCATATTTTATATTTCGAGTACTGGTTTACGCTAATCATAACTGTTTTGACATAGGCCAGTTACCAAAGATAACCTATTTTATCCATGTGGAAGGTTGTTTCATGCACATAAACTGTTTTTTAATGCATGTATAAGGCAATAATTTCATAACTGATGCCCTAATACAACTGTTTTAATTAGATCCTATAAGTTATATGTCTTTACCACCTAAACTTACCGATATCTTTTAACAGATCCTATGGTCAATAATTACACTAACTGTACCACCCAAACATACAGAAATCAACAACTTTACTCCAGCCAAATCTTGCAAGGTTCAATGGTTGGAATGTAGGGTTAGGTTCTGTGCTACTCCCTTCGATAATCAAGTGTTTAGAAAATAATGCCTAGTCGAAAACCTACAAAAGTAAAAGCGGGGGAAATATTGTTACGTGTAGGCCACTCCTTAGATTGAAAATAAACGAAAGAAAATTGAAAATTATGAATTCAAAAGTTATTGATATTACCTTTCTCTTGTTTTGCTCCCATTTCATAAGTTTAAGAAGCATACTCTCACCATATTCATCCAAATCTTGCATATATATTTTTGACAATAATATTAAAAGTGCTGCAATAAAAAATGCTCAATAATGTTCAGCTAATATAACTTAGTTTAGACAACCTTACCTCGTAACAAGTCTCATCTATCCATGATGCTTGAAAACGCAAGTTTTCAAGCCATTTCAGCAGATAGACTCCGCAAGCATACTGATAAGCATTTAATTTGTCACATTTTTCTTCTCATTTTCGTCCCCATTTTGGTCCGTTTACACGGATTTACGTGTCTTTAATTGCATTTTATTTCCCGATTTCCCGCGCTATGAATGTCGATCTCAATTTGCAGGAATTAAGGCGGAAATGAAGAAATCGGTGCATAAAGACCTTGCATGAGTCGGGATTCGAAGATGAGATGAAGAATGAAGAAATGAGTCTTCAGGTGGCGCAGGCCGGTCCTCAGACCGGCGGCCGGTCCACCGGCCTAGACCTCAACTCCACAAATGAAAAAGTTGAGAAAGAGAAGAAAAGGCCCAGGTAGCGCCGGCCGGTCGACCGGCGGCCGGTCGACTACCCGGCCTGCACATACAACAGAATGCCACATGAGAGTGTAATGGTGCTCCAGGCCGGTGGGGGACCGGCGGCCGGTCGACCGGCCAGGACCCCCATTCCCCATACTTAGAAGATTTTTGAAGTTTTTGAAGGCGTCATTGGGGAAGCTACTGATGTGCTCCAGGCCGGTCAGAGGGCCGGCGGCCGGTTGACCGGCCAGGAACACAAGACTGAAAATTCGCCCTCTTCTTCTAATTTCTTCCTTAATTTCGAGACACCTATATATACCCTCCCCCTATTATTTTGTAAGCAGCTTTTACATTCCTCTTAGCACAAAACCCTAGATAATTTGTAACCTAAATTAGTCCCTAATTACTCTCCCTATCCTTCCCTAATCAAGCTTAGTTTCTCATTTCAAGTTGTTAGATCTAGTCTTTCATTTCAGTTTTGGGTTTGTATTGAGGATTCTAAGGGTGAAGACATTCTCCCTCTTCATTAATACAAGCTTGTTGGTATTAAATTTCTCATCTTTTTTGTTGTTTATGCAATTAATTTCCATTTCTAGTTTATTGTTTATCATTTGATTGTTTTAATTGTTCATCTCATAACATGATGTTGATTGAACTCCTTCTTGCCTTTAGTGCCTTTAGTGCTTTGATTCCCCTTAGTAAGTGTGAGTAGTTCTCCTCTAGGGTTTAGGGGGAGCCTAAGGGAGGATTATGTGGGGTATTAGGATGGTTAATTAGTAAGTTTGTGGTAAATAATTTGGGTATTGCTCATATGAACACTAAGTGTTTGATGAAATGTGTGAACGAAAGTTGCCCATTTTATCAAGCATGGTTTGATTATTTCTTAAGCGACGGTGGTAGAAATGATTAGACTAGTGTTAATATGGGTGATTTGAGACAAATGCGATGGCTTTGTTGATGATTATTGATTGTTGAGACATTAGCAATTGATTTTACTCGAATTACTTACCCATTTGCTAATTACCCGACTAGCCCATTAATCCCCCTAAGGTGAACCCTTCACCTTAGCCTTTCCCTTAATTGTTTTCATCATTATTGCTTAGCAGTTACTTGTTTTTATTAGATTTTAGTTAATCTTCCAATCCATCTTTTGTTAGGCTAGAATAGGATTCATGCAAACTTGTAGTTGACCCCTCCATCCTTGTGGTTCGACCCCGACTTCCGCTATCGCATTAGTTGGGTTTCATAAATTGTTTTGCTTGAGCGGTACGCGACAAATCGCTCATCAAATGGCGCCGTTGCCGGGGATGGCGTAAGGAAACTCGTAGTTTGCTTTGTGTCTTAGATTTAGTCAAGTTACTTGTTGTTTTTGTTGGTTTTTAGTTGTTAGATTATTTGTAGAGTGCCTTGCATTATTGTCTTTCCCTAGTGTGCCCAAAAACACACTAGGAGTCTAACTTGTTGTTGAGTTGCTTTGAGTGCATGCCTAGAGGTGAAGGTTTGTTCTTGAGCCATCCGGAACCCGAAAGGTTGTTTAGGACTCTCCGTGCCAATACACTTGCTCGGGTTAGGAATTCAAGAAGAGTTAGCCATCAACAAGCCAATACTTCAATTGCTTCTACATCCACTCCAACAATCGATCTCCCACAAAACAACACCATTGAACCCATATTCGAAAACCCCTTCTACAATACAATACAAAATACACCACCAAATTCACCACCTACAATACCTCAACAACAAAATCAACCACAAATGACGACTTTACGTGATCGTAACCGTCCCAACCACGATGATACCCAATCTCCAATCAATTTCGGTGTCTTGGCCCCAAATAATTTTGAGATTCACCCGGCTCAAATGAGTTCTATTGAGCGGGATAGCTTTGGAGGCCTCCCCGATGAGGATGCTCATGCCCAATTGAGAAAATTCAAAAGTAGGGTAGGAATCATGAAGAGGAATGGTGTGCCCGAGGAAACCCTTTGCCTCATGTTGTTCCCATTTTCCCTTAAAGACCGGGCGGAGAGGTGGTTGAATAACCATCCTCCAAACACTTTCACTACTTGGGATGATTTGGCTAAGGAGTTTCTAAGTAAGTACTACCCCGCCTCCAAAACGGCGATGCTAAGAAATGAGATTACAACCTTCCAACAAGAGGATGGAGAATCCTTGGGAGAAGCATGGGATCGGTTCATTGATTTACTTGCCCGATGCCCTCACCATGGAATTGCGGATTGGTATGTCACTCAAACATTCTATCAAACTCTCCTCCCTCAAACCAAGGCTATGGTGAATGCTTCCGCGGGGGGAAGTTTTGATCATTTGAATGACCAACAAGGGGCGGCATTGATTAAGAAGATGGTTGAATCAGAGTCTAGCTATGGTACTAGTTCTAGAGGAAATAGCTTGAGGAGGAGTTCTAAGTACCCAAGTGAGAACTTTTCAAATGCGGATACCAATGCCAAGATTGATTTGCTCACACAAACTTTTACTAAGGGTTTTGCCGAGCTTCAAAAAGCTCAAAATCAAAGTCAAGGCCATCATGTGAATGAAGCTAGTGGGTCGTATGCACCTCCTATGGTGGAAGCTTATCAAACCCCCACTTGTGAAATTTGCAATGGATATGGACACACCTTTGAAGTTTGTGGGAACAATGTATCTTATAACAATGAAGGTGGAAATGATTATCAACATGTGAATGCATTCCAAGGTATCAACAACAACCCACGGCCCTCAAGGCCTCAATTCCAAAATCAAGGAGCTTACAACCCAAATTCCAATTTCTATCATCCAAGTTCGAAATTTCATCCAAACATGAGCTACAAAAGCCAAAATGTCCTAAACCCTCAACACACACAAGTTCAACCTTCCAACCCTCCGGGTTTTTCCCAACCTAGAGGAGGAGGTCAATTTTCAAGAGGAAACTATAACAATCAATTCAACAACTCTCAACAAGGTCAAGGATCAAACCAATTCCAAAATCAACAATTCAATGATCAAGGTTACAATAACCAACGTAACTTCCAAAACCAAGGTAATTGGAATCAAGGTCAAGGAAATTGGAATCAAAATCAAGGGAACCAAAACTTCAACAATCAAGGCCAAGGTAATTTTTACCAAGGCAATCAAAGCAATCAAGCAAGCCAAGGGGTTCCCGATCAATCTTTCCAAGGCCAAGGGCCAAATTTCAACAACAACCAAGGGCCAAATTTCAACAACAACCAAGGGTCAAATTTCAACAATCAAGGTTCAAGGGGGCAACAAGGAAACTTCAATAACAACCAACAAGGGAATTTTAACAACAACCAACAAGGAAACTTTAACAATCAAAGAAACAACAACCAAGGGTCGAGTAGTCGGAATGACTATGCTTTTGCCCTTCCCTTAACAAACCAACCCCACCAAGAGAATGATCCTTCAATAAGTGAAGTTTTGCAACTAGTCAAAAACATGGAGATCCAAAACAACTTGGCTTTGCAAAATGTCACTAATGCTCACAAAAAGGAGGTGAGAGAATTGGAAGCTAGGTTAGCTTCTCAAGCTTTGAACAATCCTCAAAGGCCTCCGGGAGGTCTACTTGCTAAAGGGAAAAGCTCCAAGGATGCTTCATCAAGCCACCATGCATGTGCGGTGACTTTAAGAAGTGGACTAGTGCTTGATAACCCCTACATGGATATGATGAATGATGAGATTCCAAATGATGAGCATGTTGAGGAAGGAGAAGAATTTGAAGAGCCCATTTTGACTCCTACCTTGGAGTTAAAAGATGATGGCAAGGGTGAAGATGATCAACCCAAAGAGGGAGAAGAAGGGTATGTCGAAATTATGCCTTATGAAGAGGAGATGAGCAAGGATGTCAATGATGACGGAGTAGAGGTACAACCAATAGCAAGAGCTAAGGTAACCAAGAAAACTCTCATTCCAAAGGTATCTTTTAGTACTCCACTTGTTGTTTCCGATATCCCCTACCCCTCTAGAGCTTTGAAAACTAAGGAAAACTTCAAGTTCACCCAATTTAGAAAAATGCTTGAGGGACTTGAAGTGACCTTACCTTTCACCGATGTTATATTGAACATGCCCACTTACTCCAAATTTCTAAAAGACATCTTGACTCATAAGAGAACTTTGGGTACCCAAGATGTTATGATTATGGAGGCGGAGTGTAGTGCTCTCCTCATTAATCCTAACTCTTTTCAAATGCCAAAAAAACTTGGGGACCCCGGAAGTTTCTCTATCCCTTGTGTTGTGGGGGGAGTCATGATTTCAAGGGCATTATGTGACAATGGTGCAAGTGTAAGTGTCATTCCCTTAACTATTGCTAAAAGAATTGGACTTGAAAGTTTAACCCACACTTCTAGGACTCTACAACTAGCGGATAGGTCCGTTAAGCAACCTTTGGGTGTGCTTGAGGACGTACCCGTTAAAGTTGGCAAATTTTTGATCCCCACGGATTTCGTTGTCCTAGAGATCCCGGAGGATAGCCACACTCCCATCATCCTTGGTAGGCCCTTTTTGGCTACCGGAGGAGTCCTCATTGATGTGAGGGACGGGCGGCTAACCTTTAGGGTGGGAAACGCAACCCTTGAATTTAATCTTCCACATCTAGTGAAGGGACCAATGTTTCACAAAGCATGCTCGGTAGAAGTCATTGAAGAAGTGGTTGAGAAGGTGCATGAAGAGGAGAAGTATGAAGAAGAAGCTCTACAAGTGGCACTCCATGATGAGGAGATGGGAGATGACCACGAGGTAGATGATGCGCTAATGAAGAAGGTGGAGGGCCTTCTCCCTCCAAAGGTACAACTTAAGCCCTTACCTCCCTCACTTAAGTACTCTTTTTTAGGTGAGGGAGAGACTTATCCCGTTATCATTAATGCTAATTTGAGTGAGGCCCAAGAACTTGAACTTTTGAAAATCTTGAAAACTCATAGGGGCTCACTTGGCTATAGCATTGATGATATCAAAGGTTTAAGTCCTAATCTTTGCATGCATAGAATTGTCTTGGAGGAGGGTAGTAAACCTAAGGTAGATGGGCTACGTAGGTTGAACCCTAAGATGGCGGAAGTGGTGAAAAATGAGGTGATGAAGTTGCTAGAGGCCGGGATAATTTACCAAATAACCGATAGCTCTTGGGTGAGTCCCGTCCATGTAGTGCCCAAGAAAGGAGGGGTAACTATGGGGGAACAAGAGGATGGGACTCTCTTAGCTTCTAGACCCGTGACCGGGTGGCGGATGTGCATTGACTATCGCAAATTAAATGCCGCCACCCTCAAAGACCACTACCCCATCCCCTTTATTGACCAAATGCTTGAAAGGTTGGCGGGGCATTCGTACTATTCATTTCTAGATGGTTATTCCGGGTTTTTCCAAATCCCCATACACCCGGAAGACCAAGAGAAAACCACATTCACTTGTCCCATAGGAGTTTATGCTTATAAGAGGATGCCCTTTGGGCTTTGTAATGCTCCGGGGACTTTCCAAAGATGTATGACGGCAATTTTTGCCGATTTTCTGGAGAAGAGTATGGAGGTCTTCATGGACGACTTTAGTTGGTGACACCCCTCGCGAATGCGGAAAGATAAAACATACAAGCATGTGAATTATATTGCGGAAATATGAAGTTTTAAAAAACTTTTATACATGCAAGGAAAGAATACGAGGAGTGTCATATATTACAAACTAGAGTACGAATTATACCACACCAAATGCGGAAAATAACAAAGAGACGGAGTCTCCAAAAGGTTAACAAGTAAAAGTGAACTTACAAAATAGATGGGGTATTTTCGAAATAGATAGGGTATTTTCGAAATAGATGGGGTATTTTTGAAATAGATGGGGTATTTTCGAAATAGATGGGGTATTTTCGATATAGATTTAGCAACTAGCTAAACGACGTCTAGAGGTGTTTCATCCAGGGACAACGCCCGCTAGCTCACACCCGAACCCAAAATAGCATAAGCAAAAAGCCATCCATGCAAGCAACCTGTTCATTCATGAAAAACATGAACGCCACAATCAGTGGGGAGTAACTCCGGGTTCTCCCAGCCATATCACATTAAACGTACATATAAGGAAATACAAAAGTAAATCATGCATATATAGATATCCATGTGAGTTACGATAAGAATAGATAGGCAATCCAATATATAATGATAAGATCATGTGGAAATCAAATCAGTAACCATCATGTATTCCAAGACTCGGGAAAGACAATCTTAGGCAATCGAATACGCTCACTAGGGCTTGCATCTCACCGTTAGCGGTATAAGATTGATAAGATTGAGACTCGACAGACAAACCAGTCAAGTCATGCGATGATCACATAATATCCAACATATTACCATCCATTCACGAACCAAGACCTTGACGGTGTCAAGTCATGCAATGGCCATGAATACAATCATGAAATCACGCATTCAAAGACAGCGACACAAAGACGACCTTTCTCACGGTAAATGAAACGCACTAGCATCGTGTACATGGCAAGTATGATTAAAAGGCATACACGGAATAAAGCATTTCCCGGAACGCATACACGATAAAGCATTTCGCGTATGTAGACTAATTTCCTCCGGTAGGACGACGATAATAATACGTTGCCTAGTCTAAATCTGGCCAGACTCTCGGAATTATAAAGCATGTTCCTGATTCGACATGGATAAAGTCATTTCGCATCCAAGACTCGGTCGTACAAAAAATAAAGCGCCGAGTACCTCAAATTCGGTAGATCAATTCACGAAAGAGGCGGAAAAAGTGAAAAGAGTCAAGCTCATTAACAAGGGTTACGCTACATTGCAAATAACACCACCTCGCAAGTATACAACATTTGACGGCCGGGTCGAACAACGCATAGCGTTCAACTCCCAACAACTTCGTCATATGCCCACTACACATGCAATTAAGCAGTAGGATACCTCTCCGTTCCGACATTCCAGCCTTACGAACGGGAAGGTAGCCAAGGAATGAGAGTACAAAGCACAAGACAAAATAGTGCTCAAACCGTATCATTTGTAAAAACCGACTCAAAGTGGGAACATACCAAAAACAGTCACAAAACATGAGAATAGGGAATCATATAAGTTTAAATATGATAAACATGAGTCAATACATGATACATAAGCATTAGAACAAGTTTATGAAGCATAATGAATAAAAACATAGATCACCTCTCCAAAACAATGTTGTTTGGAAACCAACGAAAACAAGGGTCCACTTCAAACGGTCATAACTAGAGTTCTAGACATGGGAATGCAGAAATTCAAAGTGGAGGTGATAGATTATCCTCTTACGGTTCCAACGAGATGTCACACGCCCAAAAAAAGCAAGTAACGAAGGAGATATGATCATTTTACGAAAAGGGGTCAGTGCAGGAAAAATTCTGTTGGCCAAGAATGACGCAGCCTGCGTCACCCCGACGCAGCCTGCGTCCTACGACGCAGCCTGCGTCCTACAACGCAGCCTGCGTCCCCCAACGCAGCTTGCGTCCTACACGGGACTTAGGCACAATCAAATCCCAACATGTTATCAACCAAAAATCCTCATTTATCAACACAAACCATCAATTCTCAAATCAAATAACAACTAACAACAACCATCATCAACCACACAATTCCTATGATTACTAATCCTAATCTAAATACGATTACTAACATAGAAAACACATAAAACACGTAAATGATATCGAGTAACCCTTCACCGTTACCTTTTCGCGTCTTTAAACGGTTTCTAAACCTTCCTAGTCTCCACCTACATACAATTACATAATAAAAGATGAATATAATTCACCTTGAGAAAGACGGATAATTTAAAAGGCGAGAAAGACGATACTTTTAATATGAATACGGATAGAGGAAGGTAAGAGGGGAAGGATAAGACGAACTTACGAGAATTTCAACAAGAAACGAAGAAGATACGGCGATTCAAAGACGGATTGAAAATGGAGGCAAGGTTTTATGGTTTCTTAGTGAGGAAGAAAGAAAGAAATGAATTGTGAGGAAATGAATTAGGTTTAGGGTTTGAGGGAGTATATGTAGGGTGAGTCGGAAAAGTCAACGAAAGTCAAAGACGACTCAAAAGTCAAGAAAAGTCAAAGACGACTTAAATGTCAAGAAAAGTCAAAGACGACTTAAAAGCCAAGAAAAGTCAAACTCGACTCAAAATTCAAGAAAAGTCAAACTCGACTCAAAAGTCAAGAAAAGTCAAACTCGACTCAAAAGTCAAGAAAAGTCAAACTCGCCTTAAGACGAGATTTTCATGGAATCTTGCAGAAATTCCAAATACGAACTCGGAAATTCTAAATTCGACTCGAAACATAAAAATCTTAATTAAAACATAAAATTACTGAAAATATTTCGTAAAATATTTCTACTAGAAAAATAGGGTACATTTCCGGGTGTTACACTTCTTTAAAGCGAAACTCCAGAAGGGCCAATCGGTTAGCCAGACATTCTCGATATGATCGAGAATCTTGAAAAACTGGAGGCACTTGATTGCAAAATCAAAGAGAGCGTGGTCATTGACCGCATGCTTCATTCACTTCATGATGGTTTTGCCCAATTCAGGGCAAATTACTATATGAATGCTTTGAAGAGAAATCCTCATCAGCTACACTCACTTCTCATACAGACTGAGAAGGATCTGAAATTGAGTGGGAGCTTGAAGCAGGACGTTCTCATGATTGCAAACAAGGGTAAGGGTAAGGGCAAGGCTCAGGCCGACCTAGCTGTAGGGAAGCCGAAGTTCAAGAAGCCAGGAAAGGGCAAGAGTGGGCCTGGTGAGACTAGCAGTAGCTCACAAGGCAAGACAAAGAGCAAAGAAAACATGGAGTGCCACCATTGCCACAAGACTGGGCATTGGAGGCGGAACTGTCCCGTGTATGCTGAAGACGTACAAGCAGGCCGCGTCACTCCTGTTGGTATGTCTTCTTTTATTCATATGATTGAGATTAACCATGCAAGTTTCGGAACTGGGGTACTTGATACTGGTTGTGGTTCTCATCTGTGTAATCATTTGCAGGGCCTAAGAAACATCAAAACTCTCGAAAAGGGTGATGTAGACCTGCGAGTGGGGAATGGAGCAAGAGTAGCTGCCATTTCAGTGGGAACATATGTAATCCAACTCCTAAGTGGATTTGAGTTATTTTTAAATAACTGTTACTATGTACCCAGTTTATCTAAAAACATTATTTCTGTTTCCGTACTCGATAAGAACGGTTTTTCATTTGTAATAAAGGATAATAGCTGTATTTTCTCCTTTAACGAAATGATTTATGGTAAAGCAGTTTCCATGAATGAGATTTATGTTTTAGATCAAACCACAGATATATTGCATGTGAGTAATAAAAAGGTAAAGGTTGGTGACAAAGATCAAACCTATCTATGGCATTGCCGTATGGGACACATAAATGAAAAACGCATGAAGAAGCTCATTGACAATGGGACTATCTCCTCATTTGACTATGAATCATTTGGCACGTGTGAATCATGTCTCATAGGCAAAATGACTCGAATTTCCTTCAAAGGTGTTGGAATGCGCGCTGCTGACCTATTAGGACTCATACATACTGATGTGTGTGGACCTATGTCAATCAACGCTAGAGATGGCTATAGATATTTTATCACTTTCACGGACGATTTAAGTAAATATGGATATGTCTACTTAATGAAGCATAAAAGTGAGCCCTTTGATAAGTTCAAGGAATACCACAATAAGGTTGAAAACCAGCCGGGTAGAAAGATTAAAGCACTACGTTCAGATCGTGGTGGCGAATATCTTTCGAATGAGTTTGATCAACACCTTAAAAACTGTGGTGTAGTACTACAGTTAACTCCACCTGGAACACCTCAATTAAATGGTGTGTCCGAATGGAGAAATCGAACATTACTTGATATGGTTCGATCCATGATGAGTCACACGGTAGTGCCTGATTCATTGTGGGGCTATGCTGTTTTGTCAGCTGCTCTTATACTTAACCGAAGTCCGTCTAAAGCTGTTGACAAGACTCCATTTGAAATGTGGAAGGGAACAGTCCCTAACTTGTCCTTTATTCGGGTTTGGGGCTGCGAGGCTTATGTCAAGTGGAGACACGAGGATAAGCTCGGCCCGCGATCGGTCAAGACAAACTTTATTGGTTATCCAAAAGGAATGTTTGGTCATTACTTTTATTCGCCTACCGAACAACGTGTTTTTGTTGCGGCTAGTGCGAAGTTTCTAGAGAAAGAATTTCTCGAGAACAAGACGAGTGATAGAACCTTCGATCTGTCAGAGGTTCAAGAACCAACAACCGAGCAACCGATGGAGGAAGATGTTCCTTCATCTCCTGCTGCGGTTAATATTCCTGAGGAACCTAGAAGGTCGGGTAGAGTCTCCATACCTCCAGACAGATACATTGGTATGGTCGAGCAGAACGATAGAGACGATGTTTTGCTCCTAGAGAGTAACGAACCCGCTACCTATAAAGGAGCCATGCCCTGTTCCGACTCAAAGCTATGGCTTGAGGCCATGCAATCCGAGATGGACTCTATGTATGAGAATGACATATGGGATCTGGTTGATATGCCTGATAAGGTTCGGCCTCTTTAGTGCAAATGGCTTTACAAGATAAAGCATTCCATAGGGGGACAACCAGACACCTATAAGGCACGACTAGTGGCAAAAGGTTTCACTCAAGTACACGGATTGCATTATGATGAAATTTTTGCACCCGTAGTCATGTTGTGTTCCATTCGGATAATCTTAGCGATTGCCGCTTTTCATGACTATGAAATTTGGCAGATGGACGTGAAAACCGCCTTCTTAAACGGTTATTTAGAGGAGGATTTGTACATGGTACAACCCGAAGGTTTCATTGACCATAAAAATCCTAAGAAAGTGTGCAAGCTTAAGCGTTCTATTTATGGACTTAAGCAAGCTTCTCGGAGTTGGAATCATCGTTTCGACCAAGTCATAAAAGAGAATGGTTTCACTCGATCGGTTGAGGAACCATGCTTATATGTCAAGTCGAGTGGGAGTAAAATCGTTTTCTTGATATTTTATGTCGATGACATACTCTTGATAGGGAATGATATTCCTCTCTTATCTTCGGTTAAGGTATGGTTAAAGAACCATTTCCAGATGAAAGATCTGGCGAGGCACAGCGCATATTGGGAATCCGTATCTACAGAGATAGATCACGACGGATGTTATCACTCAGTCAGGAGTCTTATATAGATAAGATTCTTGAAAGGTTCAGCATGACCAACTCCAAGAAGGGGTATCTTCCAATGACGTATGGGATGCATTTGAGTAAAGCTCAGGCACCCAAGACATCTGAAGAGGTCGAGCGCATGAGTCGAATTCCTTATGCGTCAGCTATAGGATCGATCATGTATGCCATGATATGCACACGTCCAAACGTGGCATATGCTTTGAGTATGACCAGTCGGTACCAAGGCAATCCAGGTGAAACACACTGGATGGCTGTTAAAAATATCCTTAAGTACCTACGGAGGACTAAGGATGGGGTATTGACTTATGGAGGAGAGACTGAGCTTTGCGCAACCGGTTACGCAGATGCTAGCTTCCAAACGGATCGGGATGACTCGAAATCTCAGTCTGGATTCGGATTTACTCTTAATGGCGCTGCGGTCAGCTGGAAAAGCTCCAAGCAGAGTGTTATAGCAGATTCTACGACTGAGTCCGAGTACTATGCCGCTTCAGAGGCTGCAAAGAAAGTTATATGGATGCGTCAATTCTTACAAGGACTTGCCATAGTTCCTAGTTCGAATGACCCGATCACCATCTATTGTGATAATAGTGGTGCCATCTTCCAGGCTAAGGAGCCTAGGTCTAGCAAAAAATCTAGACATGTACTTCGGAAGGCTCACATGATCAGAGATTACGTGGAGCAAAAGGAGATAGTGATAGACAAGATTGCTACGGATGATAACATAGCAGCTCCTCTCACTAAACCGTTAAGACATGATAAGCATGAAGGGAACGTTACTTCCATGGGAATTAAACGTGTTCCTGAGTTGTATTAGTTGTTTGTATGAATTAGATACATCTTTACATATACTAATAATAACTTCATCGTATTGTTTTCATATTTTGTTTTTCATGAGGATTGTATGGACAACATTGAACACCACAAAGTGAACTGAATAACATTATATGTGTTTTGGTCCGTAATCGCCTACATGAGCTGATAACTCTGGCTATTATATTGTTAAGTCGATTGATGGTGGGTTCAACGAGCCATAAGTCAAACTGTTGACTGATCGATCACAAATACGAGCTATAAGGATACCTCGTAGGACATTGTAATTCGTGACGACGTTATGGAGTCCTAAATGTTTAACAACATTCGGTGCCAGGTCGTGGATTGGACATCCATAGTGTTCCTAGAGTCGATTCTTTTGACTATCGACTGTCTCTTGAGATTAAGACAGTTTTTGGGTGACTTTGGTTTATTTCTCACGGTCGACCGTAACAGGAGGCCAAGCAGATTTTTTCTGGGTCATTTCATACTGTGCTTACATTTGCAGGATTCGAGTTGAGGAAAATATCCAACCCTTCATCAGGTTTTGTTATTTCTCAGGGCCACTCGAGGAGTAGTAACTGAAATGCATGGCCATGCTTGAATAATGATTCGTTTATCAGTTAAGTTACTCTCTAGTCGGGAAAACCAATCTTGATACTGATCACTTGTAAAATACGACCTTTTGTGAATGCGGACTTTTTGTTTTACATTGAGTGGGAGAAATTTAAGGATATGAGAATCGGTTATCGCACATACACTTGTAAGGACAAGTGCGAGATTGTTGGAGCTAGTGTCCTCCACAGTTAGTGTGATAACAGCTAAGGTTCACAAGGTATACTTTCTATTATAATCAGTTGATTAACGTTTATCGATAACGGTTGGCTTGCTAGATAAGTTTGACGTTATTGTCATACAGATGGCGGTGATCAACTGATCCCTAAAAGTCAGACCTAAAAGATGTGTTTGAGAGATGTGATTCTTTGAGAAAATAATCATATTGATGCCTTATTAAATGACTAAAAGGTTAGTCGATGTATTTGACTAAAAGGTTAGTCAATGTGATGATGATACGATTATTTAATAACGATTAAATAATGTTAGCTGATAATTGAATATAAAATGTTATATTTAATCCATGTATATAATGTTGGTCTAAAAAAAATATAAACCGTTATATTTAAGTTGGCGGATATGTGTTACACGATATTATTATAGTATATTGGTCCGACATTACTCGGTTTATGTGACAGTCCATTACTAGTAATAATTAGAATACATATTACATTATGTACATATTAAAATGAGATGCTAACTACCTAATAGAGGTTGAGTTAAATAAGGAAACTAGTTTTTTTTCCCTTTCTTTTCTCTCTTTGACACGGCACAAGGAGGGAGTATTAAGAGGTGAAAAAAACCCTAATTGGCTACTCAATCTCACGGCACACCTAGGGTGAAAAGAGAAGAAAAATTCTGATTTTTGCCTCTCTTATTCATCTTCATATTCATCACCAATTATACACACAAAATTAGAAGTAATTTTTGGGTATTCGTTCTAGCACGACGAAGGCATTTCTTGAACCATCTTGGGTGTAACGATTAGGAGAATACCTACTTTGGTATTTGTTCTTAGGCCTTTTACTAGGACCGAAGGTTATTTCTTAATCTTATGTTTTATATTATGCAATTTCATTTATGACTAGAAATTCATGTAGTTATAATTTCATTATAATCCGAAATTTTAAAGGGGAGTATACCGATATTTCCCACACTTGCCTTGCAAGAAGGTATCCTACCTCATGGGTACCTTGTTGCGAGTTCAAGGGACGGAGCAAGGCCCGTTAATTGCCTTGTATCGGTTAGATTTAGCATAGTTAAATAAGGGTCTTGACTATTGTTCATCCTTACTCTGGACAAGTAAGGGTTTGGTTTGGGGAGATTTGATATAGTGTCATTTCGCCCTACTTTTTCACCCCTTTTTGTCTCGTTTTGCTTGCCTTTAACGCTCCCTGAGAGCGTTTCTACGTGTTTTACCTTCTTCTAGCATATTTCTCGCTTATATCGTGTTTTTGTAGGTAAACCGTCATTTGAGGCAATTTCTACCTAGTTTTGATCGACAAAGAAGAAGGTGAATCACTCGGAGGACCCACGTCATACCTTGGGGGCCCCACATTCCCTTGGGGGGCCCTACTCGATGCGCCAAAGCCCTCCCAAGTCAAGGCAAGCGAAACCGGGAAGGAAGCAACAAAGTCAAGCAAAGGAAGAAGGGAAAAGAGCATTTCACGGGCGTGAAATGTATCTCACTGATAAGTAAATATTTGTATGGTTTTAACCCCCAATTTAGCTCGGTTTTGTATGTCATTTGTGCTTTGTTAAGCCACTTTATGAGCTTATATCATCTTCTAGGCGAATTCCTGTGTTCTAACATGTTTTGTAGGGAAAGTGACGTTTCTACGCCCTTTTTCTATATTCCCGAGCATTTGCCTAGAACCCGACGATTTGAAGAAGCAAGCTTGACCAAGTGAAAGGCATTTCAAGAAGGTTCACTAATTCGAAAGAGGGAAGAAGCAAAGACAGTTTCGTAGTTGTCGGAAGATCAATCATTTAGGCGGAAGATTTCATCGCCTTACATCAAACCCTATCAACAAACCCGACTCAAGAGGTCAAGGGGGATGTTGGAAGTCAAGTCAAAGAAAAGGAAGATGAAACGTTAGTCAAAAGGACCTGGATGACCACTTACCCGATCGGGGAAGTGTGTACCCGATCGTGTTTTTGTGCTGCTTCGAGAAAACGGCGTCTTCTTCCTACTTTTGTCCTATGTGTTTAATGCCCGACCTCTTCTCCACGAAACCCTAATACTATAAATAGATCATCTAGCCTCTCATCTCAACACACCTTTCTTACAATCCTCTTCTCTTCTCTTCTTACATTTTCCTCTTTAGATTAGGAGGAAGGGAGAACTAGTCTCTCTTCTCTCATTTTCTTCTTCTTTAGTCTTTAGTTCTTAGTCTATTTCTGTCCATTTCATATCAAAACTTTAGTTTAGATTAATAGGAATTTCATCCTTGTAATCTCCTTTGTGTGGTTCAAGTGTTGCAATTCAAGGATCGTTTATTATGTGCAAGGATTTTCTATTATTGTTATCGCTTTCGTTCATGATCGTCATATAGGTATTCCTACTTTATCTTTCGTTTAATGTCCTTATTGTTTTCCATTTAATTGTTATTCTCTTTACATATTGTCTTAGATTAATTTTAGTACCGTTATAATTGTTGTTTCATTTCCTAGATTGTCAATTAGCGTCGTTATTATCGCCATATAAAGAGTCAAAACCAAATAAACATGTCTATCCTAGTTTTCATTGTTAATATCATTTTAGACATAGATATCATCATGAGTGAGTAGTCATCCTTTCTAGGGTGTAGGGTAGCCATGTTAGATTGATTAAAAGATGTTAATTGGATAAAGGAATTGTGCCTTTAAAACATTGTGTCTATGCATGTTTGGATTGTAACGATAGTTAACGATTTTTAGCTAAAATCATTTGACTAGTATGGAATTCTTTTCCAAGGTAGATATACAGGAATTGAATAGACAAAGCATGACATGGTAGATTAAGACCTAGTAAATCGCACTAAAAGCCTGCTAGACCATCTGATCTATGATTGTAATGAACACATCATTCTTACGAACGCTCAATGAATTATTTGCAGATCCTAAATCCAATTTCATCAATATATCAATCTACATGTGTGAACCTACTTCCCTAGATGCTTTTCATTA
Source organism: Heliosperma pusillum (assembly GCA_022085475.1). NCBI lineage: Eukaryota > Viridiplantae > Streptophyta > Magnoliopsida > Caryophyllales > Caryophyllaceae > Heliosperma > Heliosperma pusillum. Next base: position 10,962 of record JAIUZE010012870.1, on the reverse strand, counting down.
CTTGCTTTACTATTTTTAATTTGTTTTTATTTTGTTTTTATTTATGCTTTATATTAGTTTAGATATCAAAAAAATCTCAAAACCCAGATAATCATTAGATAGAACTCAATCGCGAGACAATTCACATTCCATAGGAAACACCATCTCCCTGAGGATCGACCCCTACTTCCTTAATTACATTAATTTGTTATTAGCCTAGTCTGGGTAATTTATCTTTGTATTGGGCTTGCGACAGGCTCGATCAAATTTTGGCGCCGTTGCCGGGGAGCACGGTTTAGTTTTCCTCTTCTTGTGATTTTTATCACAATTAGTTTTATCTAGTCTTTAGGAACCCAAATTCTTTTAGACCTCTCTTGATTTTTCATCTTAGCTTTTCAATCTTATGCCCATATCTTCTAGACTAGGGACCCCTATCTCTTTAGACCCCGACCTAGAAAGAACTCTGCGTAGGATACAAGAGCTATTCAACGAAATCTCAAAAGCTTCTGATACTTTAAGTTTAGATCGTATTCTTGAGAAATACTCGGATATTATATCTACTCTTGAAGGAGAAGAAGATCCATTCTCATATCCATTCACAAAAACCAATCAAATTTCAAACAACACTCCATCTTCATCTTCACAAAAATGGTTCGACTTTCAGACCATTCCAAACCCAACGCAGAAACACTTCCAAGGGGTATTACTACACCCCAAATCGAAGCCCAAAACTTTGAAATCAAACCCTTCTTCATTAACCTTATGAAAAGAAGCCAATTTAGTGGCAATGCCACAGAAGATCCCAACCTTCACATCCAAAATTTTTGTGACTATTGCTCCACTATTAGACAAAATGGAGTCACCCAAGAGCAAATTAGAGAGATGCTCTTCTCATTTTCTTTGAAGGGTAAGGCAAAGTTGTGGATTCATAGCCTAGCTCTTGCCTTCTACCAAAAGTACTTCCCCCCAGAGAAGACCGCTTTGTTGAGAAGTCAAATCACTGGTTTCCAACAAGGAGATGATGAGAGCCTATATGAAGCTTGGGAGAGGTACAAGGACTTACAAAGAGAATGTCCTCATCATGGGTTAGATTCATGGCTCCTTGCCATCACATTCTATAATGGGTGTTATATAGAGTCCCGTCGAATCCTGGATTCTGCTAATAATGGAAGATTTGATCAAATCAATGTTGAAAATGCTCACAATACCATTGAATCCATGGCAATTCACGATTCTCAATATAGAAATTCCCGCTCCATACCATCGAAATCTAAGCAAGAAGACCCCGCTTTAACACTTTTACAAGCCCAAGTAGCGCTTCTCACACAAAAGCTAGAACAACTCCAAACCTTTACATTTCAACAGAGTGACAATGGTGTAAGTAAACTTGAAGCCATAATGCTGCAATTAGCTCAAAGGCAAGACACCATGATAGCTCAATTTCAAGAGAGTGATCAAGCTAAGGACGCCGCCATCAAATTGTTGGAAACAAAAATTTCCCAATTTACCTCTTCTAATACCCACCAAACCCAAGGGCAGCTGCCTTCACAATGTTACCAACCTCACGAAAATGTAAATGCCATTTCCACGGGAAGTGGTAAGCATAATGATGAGCCCGTGGTTGTTAATGTTGAAGCTGAGGTGCCCATGTCAAAAGGGAAAGAGCCCGAGATTCCTATTGAGATCAAGGTCCCATTTCCCCAAAGATTAGCCAAGCACAAGGAGGAGGCACAGTATGGTAAATTCCTTAACGTCGTGAAGAATTTAAATGTAACAGTCCCTTTCATTGAGTTGATTTTCCAAGTTCCTTCTTATTCCAAGTTTATGAAGGAAGTCCTAAAAAAGAAGAGATCCTTCAATGAGATTGAGACCATAGCTTTCACTGAAGAGTGTAGTGCACTCTTGCAAAACAAGTCTCCACCAAAACTCAAGGACCCTGGTAGTTATTCCATCCCTTGCACTATAGGCACGTATACCATTGATAAGGCCCTTTGCGACCTGGTTGCTAGTGTAAGTGTCATGCCCTTTTCTATGTTTGAAAAACTTAACATGGGTGCTTTGAAATGCACTAATATTACTTTGCAAATGGCGGATTGTTCTCTAAAACAACCTATGGGTGTTTTAGAAGATGTGCCCGTCAAAGTTGGTAAGTTTTTCATTCCCGTTGAATTTCTAGTACTTGACATAACCGAAGACTCTCAAATTCCAATCATTTTGGGAATACCCTTTTTGCACACCACTGGTGCATTTTTCGATGTCAAGAATGGGAAGTTGACATTAGAGATAGGAGATGACAAGGTGACCTTTAGTAAAAATGCCACCGTTAGGAGTCCTGTGGTAGAAGAACCTTGTTATGTGCTTAATATTGATGACTCTTCTGTTGTTTCTTCTATGCCTCGATCCTTACTGACGGATCCGGTGGAGGCACTGGTTAGTGTTGATTCTCTTGCAGGTGATCATACTAAAAGCACTACTGCTAAAAGTGCTAGAAGGGGCTATTCTCGGAAAAGCTTAGCATGGATGGAGAATGTAAAGCAGGCTATGATGACAAGCTTGGATGATAGTGAGCTTAAAGATAAAGGATGATTTCAAAGAAAGAAATGAAGTCTGGCAAGACTTTTAAATTGCGCTTCTCGGGAGGCAACCTGTGTTCCTTTTCTTTTTGCATTTTTATTTTTCTTCCCTTTTTCGTTCTTAGGATTTATTTTGCAGATGAAAGAGTTTTTGAAGAATCTATAAAGACCTTCCTTGTCAAGTCCAAAAGACTAGCTTGGGGGAGTCCGCGCTGACTAGTAAGCTTCATTCTTCTTTCATTTTTCCTTTTCCCCATTAGGCATCTCATTGCATATTTTGTCTTTGTGCTCACATTGAGGACAATGTGATGTTTAGCTTGGGGGAGGGATTGCATTTTCCCATTTTGCATTTTAGTTGATCATTTTTCAAATTTTGAATAAGAGAAAGAGAAGATTTTTGAGAAAATTTAAAAATTTCTGAACATAATTGTGACAACCCTCGCGAATGCGGAATAATAAATCAAACAAGCATGCGAATTATAATGCGGAAATAGGTAGTTTTTTTTAAAATTTTAAACATGCAAGATATATATAACACGAGGTGTGTCAAAAGTTACAAACTAAATGCAGAAATATACAACAAAGAGACGAGGCCTCTTAAAATGTTAGCAAAGAACAAGTGTTTAACCAAAACTATCTACTATCGTCTAGAGGTGAACTTCCAGGGACAACGCCCGCTAGCTCACACCCGAACCCCAAAATATCAGATCCAAAAAGTGATCCAAAGCAGGCAACCTGTTCATCCATGAAAAACATGAATGCCACAGTCAGTGGGGAGTAACTCCGGGTTCTCCCAGCCATATTACATCAAACGTACATATAAGGTAATACGAAAGTAAAGCATGCATACATATAGATATACATGTGAGTTGCGATAAGATTAGATAGGCAATTCTATAGAAAATGATAAGATCATGTGGAAATCAAATTCGTAACCATCATGTTATTCAAAGACTCGGGATAGACACTCTTAGGCAATCGAATACGCTCACTAGGGCTTGCATCTCACCGTTAGCGGTATAAGATTGATAAGATTGAGACTCAACAGACAAACCAGTCAAGTCATAAGATGATCACAAAGAATCCAACATATTATCATCCAAACACGAACCAAGACAATGACGGTGTCCAATCATGCAATGACCATGAACAATATCATGAAATCACGCATTCAAAGAACGACACAAGACGACAATCTCACGGTAAATGAAACGCACTAGCATCGTGTCCCAGCAAGAATGATTAACGGCATCCACGGGATAAACATTTCCCTGAACTCATACACGATGCTACATTTCGTATATGTAGACTATTTTCCTCCTGGTAGCACGACGATAATAAATATCCGGTCCTAGTCTAAACCTGGCCAGGATCTCGGAATATAACGTGTTCCGATTCGACATGCGATAAAACGTTTCGCATCAAAGACTCGGTCTACACATGGACGCCGAGTACCCCAAATTCGGTAGATCAATTCGCGAAAGAGGCGGAAAAACAACTCAAGCCTCATAACATGCGGTACGCTACATGCAAATAACACCACCTCGCAAGTACACAACATTTGACGGCCGGGTCGATCAACGCATAGCGTTCAACTCCCAACAACGTCGTCGTATGCCCACTAACACATGCATTTAAGCAGTAGGATACCTCTCCGTTCCGACATTCCAGCCTTACGAACGGGAAGGTAGCCAAGGGAATGAGAATACAAAGCACAATACAATATAGTGCTCAAACCGACTCATTTGTAAAAACCGACTCAAAGTGGAACATGTTGAAAACCGTCACAAAACATGTGATACATGCGAAAGAGATATCATATATCCAATACGTGAATATTATAAGACATTACGTAAAATTATACGGTAAACGGATCATGCGAACTATTATAAATTACGAGTTTTAAAAGTCAAAGGAAAAACAACACAGCCGTGTTCCAGGCCGGGCAGTAGACCGGCGGCCGGTGGGCCGGCTCAGAACACAAGCAAAATCCCAAAAACAGAGAAAAGGGGTCTGGGCCGGTCAGTCGACCGGCGGCCGGTCGACCGGCTCAGGCAATCATACCAAATCAAAGCTTCCTTCACTGATGTGTTCCAGGCCGGTGGATGGACCGGCGGCCGGTGGGCCGGCCTGGAGCACCATATCATGCAAAAACCCAAATTTCCAAAGGAGTTACTGATGTGTTTCCAGCCGGTGGTCAGACCGGCGGCCGGTCGACCGGCTGGGAGCACTTCTTCACCCGAGAGCTTCCAAAGCTTAACCAATTCATTTCAAAACTCAATTATACTTCCAATAATCATCAACCATCAACATATATCATCAATATTCATCATATAACATCATTTACTAATCATAGCATGGTTTCTAACCTTCCTAATCGTATTCTAATACGATTTTCTAGCATATAACATGTAAAACACGTAAGTAATACCGAGTAACCCTTCACCGTTACCTTCTATGCGTCTCTAATGATCGTCAAGCTCCTCTTCTATAAGAAAATAGTCTTTGTCGGGATCTTGGAGGTCGCCACCTACAATTAGATCGCAAAAAGATGAATAAAGTTCATCTTGAGAAAGACGGAATGCTTAAAAAGCGAGAAAGACGATAATTTTATTATCAATACGGTTAGAGGAAGGTACGGGAGGAAGAATAAGATAAACTTACGTAAATTCTATCGAGTAACGAAGAAACTACGCCAATTCTAAGATCGATATTCAAAGAGGAAAAGTTGCTTAAGGAAGAAGAAAGAAAAGTGTGTTTGATTTTTGTGTTGAATGAATATTAGGTTAAGGAGGGAGTAGTGTGAGTTATGAGAGAAAAAGTCAAAGACGATTTTCAAAGTCAAGAAAGTCAAACTTGACTTAAGACGGCTTTTTCATGAAATCTCGCAGAAATTCCAAATACGAACTCGGAAATTCTAAATTCGACTCGGAACATAAAATTATAAATTAAAACTTAAATTTGCTGAAAAGATTTCGTAAAATATTTCTACTAGAAAAATAGGGTACATTTCCGGGTGTTACAATAACCCCACCTTTTAAAAAGTTTCGCCCTCGAAACTTGAGGGAAAGAAAATATACCTTACTCAAAAAGACTCGGATATTTACTACGCATAGAAGCTTCGGTTTCCCAAGTCTCTTCTTCGACATTTGCACTTCTTCACAAGATTTTCACCAACGGAACTACTTTACTTCTCAACTTCCTATCCTTACGATCTAGGATACGGATCGGCTTCTCTTCAAAGGATAGATTCGGTTCAAGCTCGGGCAATTCCTTTTGAAATACATGGCTTGGATCACTAACATACTTTCTCAATTGAGAAACATGGAAAACATCATGAACCTTAGCCAAATTCGGGGGCAAATCCAACTTATAAGCAACGACACCAATCCTCTTCACAATATCAAAAGGTCCAATGTATTTCGGGCTCAATTTACCCTTAACACCAAACCGTTTAACACCCTTCATAGGAGACACCTTTAAGAATACTTTATCTCCAACCTCGAATTCTAACGGCCTTCTTCGGATATCGGCATAAGACTTTTGACGGTCTTGAGCAGCTTTCATTCTCTCACGAATGACCTTCACATTATCAATGGTCTAAACAAGAACATCGGGGCCTAAATCACGATTGTCACTCAATTGATTCCAACATATAGCACTCCGACATTTCCTTCCATAAAGAGCTTCATATGGAGCCATCTTGATAGATGTATGATAGCTATTGTTGTAAGAAAACTCCACCAACGGTAAGCTCTTTTCCCAACTAGACTGAAAGTCAAGAGCACAAGCCCTAAGCAAGTCTTCTAAAGTCTGAATAGTCCTCTCAGTCTGACCATCCGTAGCGGCATGAAATGCGTACTCATCAACAACTTACTACCCAGGCTTCTTGGCAAAGCTTTTCAAAACATCTTTGAACAGAATCTCGATCTCTGTCTGATATAATCTCTGACCTCCATGATCTCTAACAATGTCATCCCCATAAGCTTTTTGCTAAACGATCCAAACTCCAAGTTTCTTTGATTGGAATAAATCTAGCACACTTGGTCAATCGATCAACAACAACCCAAACGGCATCTTTACCTCCAACGGTCCTCGGCAAAGCCATAACAAAATCCATAGAAATATATTCCCACTTCCATAGCGGAATATCCAACGGTTGTAGCAATCCACCGGGTCTCTTGTGTTCAATCTTCACTTGTTGGCAAGTCAAACATCTTCCAACATAAGAAACAACATCACCCTTCAAGTTTGGCCACCAAAACTGCAACTTCAAATCTTTGTACATCTTATCACCACCGGGGTGAATAGAATAAGGGGAAAGATGAGCTTCATCCAGAACTCGCTTCCTCAAATTAAGAGCATGAGGAACAAATAAACGACCATGGAAACGAAGAACACCTTCATCATCAAACTTGAAATCTTTACCTTTACCTTCAAGAATCTTGGCTTGGATAGACTTGTAGGTAAGATCATCAACTTGGCTTTCGCGAATTTCACGGAGAAACACAGGCTCGGCAATCATAGCACCAATATGAACAAATCCACGCTCTACAAATTCCAAACTCAACCTTCGAAACTCGGCACAAAGATCAACAGGTAATACATGCAAAGCATTCAAAGCATGAGAAGCTTTCCTACTAAGAGCATCTGCAACCACATTTGCCTTCCCTTCATGATACAATAACTCAAAATCATAATCGTTCACCAATTCCAACCATCTTCTTTGCCTCATATTCAACTCTTTTTGAGTAAATTTGTACTTCAAACTCTTGTGATCGGTGAAGATACGACAATGAACTCCAATTAAATAATGTCTCCATACTTTCAAAGCATGAACAACGGCGGCCAATTCTAGATCATGAGTAGGATAGTTCACTTCATGAACTCTCAACTGCCTTGAAGCATAAGCCACCACCTTCCTGTTCTGCATAAGGACACAACCTAATCCCATTTTAGAAGCATCACAATAGACATCAAAGTCTACTCCATCTTCAGGCAAAGTCAACACCGGGGCGGTAGTTAACCTCTTCTTTAACTCTTGAAACGCTGCTTCACAAGCTTCATTCCATAGGAATTTGGTTTCCTTCTTCAATAATTGAGTCATCGGTCTAGCAAGCTTAGAGAAATCTTTGACAAATCTTCGATAATAACCAGCTAAACCAAGGAAACTTCGAATCTCTCTAATATCAGACGGACTCTTCCAATCAACAACGGCCTCAATTTTAGAAGGATCCACCATTACACCTTCTTTCGAAATCACATGCCCAAGAAAGGACACTTTAGGTAACCAGAACTCACACTTAGAGAACTTAGCATACCACTTCTGACGACGTGAACACCCAAAATAATCCTCAAAGTGATAGCATGCTCATCTTCGGACTTAGAGAAATAAGAAATATCATCAATGAATACCACCACACACTTGTCAAGATACCACTAATGTGCGGTTCATTTGAGCCCTAAAGAGAAGCGGAGCCTTGCGTCAATCCAAATGCATCACCTTGAACTCATAATGGCCATACCTCGTACTAAAAGCGGTCTTTGAAATATCAACATCTCTAACCGGAATTTGATGATAACCCGATCTCAAATCAATCTTCGAAAAAGTAGAAGCACCCTTTAATTGATCAAACAAATCCTCAATTCTAGGTAAAGGATTCCTATTCTTGATTGTAATCCGATTCAATTCACGATAATCAATACACAACCTCATCGAACCATCCTTCTTCTTCACAAAAAGAACAGGAGCACCCCAAGGAGAGGCACTTGGTCGAATACAGCCCTTTTTAATCATATCATCCAACTGCTTCCTTAACTCTTTCAATTCAGACGGAGCCATACGATAAGGAGCTTTGGCAATTGGACCAGAACCAGGAACAAGATCAATAGAGAATTCAACATCTCTCTCGAAAGGAATCCCGGGCAAATCTTCAGGAAATACATCAATGAACTCTCGAACAATCGGCACACCTTCAATACTTGGCAAAGAGGTATTTGAAGAAGTCACAACACACAAGAATGCTTGGTGACCTTTTCTAACCATACTTACCAATTTCATAGCGAAAATTAAAGACACACCTTTACGGGGATGAGATCCCTTATAGGTTACTCTAACACCTAAAGGACTCTTTAAGAAAATCTTTTGGTCACGACACTCGAACCTAGCATGATACATAGCTAGCCAATCTATACCTAAAATAATATCAAACTCTCCTAGAGGAAACTTAAGGAGATTCGCGGGAAAGATAGAACCCGAAATAGAAATAGGCACATTTGGATAAAGGGTTGAACAAGAGATAATATCTCCAGATGGTAAGGATATGGGAGTATCATCACTAGATGTAGGCTTGATTGATAATTTACTAGCATAGGTTGACGACACAAAAGACATTGAAGCACCGGTATCAAAAAGAATAAGACACGGTTGCTCTAAAATTGAGAACATACCCGTAATGATCTCGGGATGAGCATCGGCTTCGGCACGGCTCATGACAAAGATTGAACCCTTAGGTTTAGGAGGAGGAGGCAACTTTCGCTCGGGGCAATCCTCATAACGATGACCGCCCTTTTGACAAAAGTAGCAAATGTAAGGTCGGTCAGTACAAGTTCTACCGGGGTGGTGTGGAAGTCTACACCAGTTACATTGACGACCTTGAGCTTGAGCTTGAGGAGCATAAGGCCTATGAGCCACATTTGAAGTAGCTCTAGGAATAAAAGGAGCAGGATTCCTTGAATAGGCATTGGAAGAAGGATTAAATTTCTTTTTGTTAGCATAGGAATTAGAGGAAGACGGAATAAACGGCCTCTTCCCAAAAATATTCGGCCTAGGAGCATAAGAAGGAGAGGGATTATTCATTAAAGATTCATCCCTAATAGCCTTCATTGAATTTTTAGCCCACAAAGCATCATCATAGAGATCTCCAAAGGATGCGGTACCCCTTCTCACTTTACTTTGGAGAACGGCATTCAACTTATTACGATAATAGAATGCACGGTCTTCATCATCACGAATAAGCCTCGGCGCAAAGTGAGCGAGCTTATTAAACTCCGTAGTGAACTCTTGAGCGGATAGGTTGCCTTGTTTAAAGTCGATGAACTCTTTAAGCCTTTGCTGTTTAAGCTCCTTAGGGTAAAATCTACCCTCCACAAGAGCTTTAAAGCAAGCCCAGTTAAAGTCCTCTTCAAGAACGGCAGTGGCACTTGTGATAGCCCACCAGTTGTCGGCTTCTCTCACCAAGAAGTGCTTTGCAATCCTCACTTTGTCCTCTTCCTAGACTTGGTAAAGATCAAACTGCTTCTCCATCTCCCGGAACCAATCGGATAGTTCCGTAGGATCCGGCTCACCACCATATGGAACAATCTTACTCCTTGCAATCTGTCCCGCCACCCAAGCATAGCCACCTTGATGGTTGTCCTCCCTTCTAGTGGGAACTTGATTGGCCTTAGCTAAAGCGGCATCCTGCTGATTTTTCAGCACTTGAGCAAGAGCCTCCATCATGACATTCTCAGCTAAACGCGGTCTAACCATCTTCATAAGAAACAAAAACAAATTAAGTTACTCCTATCAATTAGAATAAACAAATAGACTACCAAGTAAAGTCCTTAACTTCTACCCAACTCTCATTTATTATTTCAAGGTCAAGTAGTTTAAGTTAGGGTTCACGTGTGTGCGTCGGGAGCGATCAAAGCTCTGATACCAACTGTGACAACCCTCGCGAATGCGGAAATATAAAACATACAAGCATGTGAAATAATATGTGGAAATACGGTATTTTAAAAAACCTTTAAACATGCCAGATATATATAACACGAGGTGTGTCAGAATATTACAACTAAAAGCGGAAAATACAACAAAGAGACGAGGTCTCTTAAAATGTTAGCAAAGAACAAGTGTTTAACAAAACTAGCTACTATCGTCTAGAGGTGAAACTTCCAGGGACAACGCCCGCTAGCTCACACCCGAACCCCAAAACATCATATCCAAAAAGTCATCCAAGCAAGCAACATGTTCATTCATGAAAAACATGAACGCCCACAGTAAGTGGGGAGTAACTCCGGGTTCCCAGCCATAGCACATCAAACGTACATATACGGAAATACAAAAGTAGCGCATATAAGATATACCTGTGAGTTGCGATGAAGAATAAGATAGGCAATCCGGAGATAAAGATACGATCATATGAAATCAAATCCGAAACAATCATGTTATTCAAAGACTCGGGAAGCCACTCTTAGCAAACCGAATACTCCTCACTAGGCTTGCCTCTACCGTTGCTGATACGATTGATAGAGGAACTCGACAAACACCAAGTCAAAGTTCAAGTGGTGATCACAAGAATCAAATATTTATCATCCATTCACAAACCAAGACAATTACGGTGTCCAATACATGCAATGACCATGAACA